>SJJU01072613.1:0-78910 GCA_012932125.1 Conopomorpha cramerella
GAATTCAATTGAAATCAACTCTCACGATTGTTTCAGTTCGGGTGCAAAGGGATAGCACGCTGTAAAAAGCAAGTCCAATCCCTAAACACATCCTCCAAAATCTTAACAGTAAAGCCATGATGACAATGATTGAGTCGATAGTCTCTTTTTTTTAGGCGTCTCTTTAAATAAATACGATACCGTCTGTGTTATTGTTGTAAATCACCCCAGAGCGAGACGTCAGTCTGTGTGAGTTTCGATTTTTTTTTGTGTAGTCACATTTAATCTGTAGATTTTAGGGAAAGTGCCATACTTAGTCAAATTGGATGTGAAATTGTGATTTCTAATAAAATACAGTTCTGGCATGGAAATAGAATGCATCAGCTGGCGTCCTTCCTGGCTTGTTGTAGGAGCTGACTATGGGTGCTGAAGATTTGAGTGTAAAAAGACCCCGAGCAATGGTCATAGAAACGTTGTTGGGCTCGTCAATATAAACATATTTCACTATGGCGACAAAGCGAGGAAATGACAAAAGTCTCCATACGAAATAGACCATTTTCTGCCTCGGGAAATGACATTTTTAAATCCTTACTAGTGGACTCGACAGACGTTGTCCTGTCTTAACTATTAATATGAATATAACATTAGTATAATCTCCAGGGTGGCCTGTGCCCAGAAGTGGACGTCACGAAATATAAACTATCCTGTCTCTCAAATTGGACAAAATTACATATGCCAACTTTGGTGAATATCGAAAGCCTTGGTGAAGAGTTCATTGGGAACAAACATCATGACACTGGATTTTTATATTTTAAGATTATGCTGAATCTGTCCTTGTGATCCTAAGGATCTGTCTACCCCCTTTTGGGAATTACAGACGAGTGAGTGTATGTATATATGAAAAAAATCCTGCAATTTTCATTTGTTATACCTGCCTAAATCAAACGTTTATAACATTTGATTTGGCTTTTACATGTTATTTCAATAATAGGTAGGTAATAATTTAAATTAAACGACATGAGGTTTACTCGGATAGGCGCTGGCTCTCTCGCTAGTGCTAGATTTTATAATATAGAAAGTTTAGGTCCGTGTGTTACTCAATAGCGCCTAAACAACTGGGCCTGTTACGATGGAGCTTTGTGTTCGTATCCTGTTAGGTATTTTGTTCACTAAGGATAGTAAATTATGAGCGTATTTGATTGACTCGATTTAACTTGGTGAATAAAATTAGCTCATATTTTTCGATCCTTCATTTCAGTTTCTAATGAACAAGTGTGCTCCGTCGTAGTACACACCGCTGCTTAACATCAGGCAGGATGGTGGTCAAACGCTCGTACACTGAGTTTAAAAAAAATGTGAGGAGACTTGCGATTTTAACCCTTAATTCACTACCTGGGTCCCATGGACCCACATCGAAACTTTAAATGGGGGTAATTTCGTTGTTTACGCGCGTAAGCCGTTATGCATTCCAGTACCTTCCTGCAGTGACGCGTTGAACACGTAAGTGATAAGACCTGCGCGCGCGGTGCTCCCAGTGGTAAGTTACTTTGTGTATATGGGTCCAGGGGACCCATGGTGGTGTTTTATGCTAGTATTTTATTAATTTCATCTAATTATGTTTTTGTAAATTTTAGGCAATAAACATGGCTTCAAATAGACCTGGACCAAGTAAAATCAACGTCAATGATGATGGTGTATCAGATGTTCTAGAACAATGGTTGCAGGAAGAAAATAGTGACTATTGATGAGATGTTGGTCGAGTTCAGAGGTAGATCAAAGCACAAGATGTACATTCCAAGCAAACCTGGAAAGTATGGTGAAAAGTGGCCGTGTTTGGTCGATTCCAAAACATTTTATATTTACAACGCATATATATATTATACTGGAAAAGGTTCTGATGGCTCGGGTCTTAGTGAAGCTGAAAAAAAAATGTCAGTACCAACTCAAGCAGTTCTGCGATTAGCTAAACCAATATATCACACTAATATAAATATCACCACGGACAATTGGTACTCGTCATTTGAACTAATTGAAGAACTGAAAAAAAGAGGTCTAACTACTGTTGGCACTTTGAAAAAAAACAAACGAGAAATACCTCCAGAATTTCTTCCAAACAAGAACAGAGTGATTGATTCCTCATTATTTGGCTTTACTAAAGATGCTACACTTGTCAGCTATGTCCCAAAGAAAAACAAAGCGGTTGTGCTATATTCTTCCATGCATCATGATAATGAAGTCAATACTAATTCAAAAAAGCCGGAAATTATAGAGTACTACAACTCAACAAAAATGGGTGTAGATGTGGTGGACCGAAAATGTTCTGTATATTCTTGTAGTCGTCGCACCACCCGATGGCCTATGGCCATTTTTTTCAGAATTATTGATATGGCTGCGAATAATGCACAGATAATCTACGAAGGCCAGAGAGATGCACCTAAGCTTAGCAGGCTAAATTTTCTCAAATCACTTGCCTGTTCACTGAATGAGAGCAATTTGATGTCCCGTCTATATAACACGCATCTACCTGCAGAGCTTCGTTCAAACATAGCCACTATAACTAATGTTCCGATGCCCATAGATCCTCATGGCAGTGACATAAAGCTTCCCAGGAACGAAAGAAGGAATTGTTATCTATGTCCTTACAAAAACGGACAAAAACTGCATATCTATGCTGCAGTTGCACAAAGCCTGTTTGTTTGTCCTGCACAAAGAAATTGTGCAAGAAATGTTTTAATAAGTGAACTTTGGTGCATGCACGTTTTATTTTTTACTATAAAAGCTACTTGATTTTTTTATTACTATAGTTTATTTCATTGTTAGAATTATAGAAAATTGTTTTTTCTGGTCTCATAATTGCCAAATTTATTTTTTGTAATTTTTTTTTCTTTAGTGGTTAAAAACAGACTGATTCGTCTTTAAAACTCAAACTACCTCATATTATAAAAACTAAGTATTTTGTTAAGACTTAATATGTTGAAGTTTTGTAAAACACTTTTGATCTTTATAAATATATAATATAAATTTATTATTATAGATGTTTTTCATTACATTTCGAGATTTTAAAATATGGGTCCATGGGACTCATGGTAGTGAATTACGATATTGCTAGGCACCTAGTGAATTGAGGGTTAATAATGCGGGGAAACGAAACAAAATGTTTTCATCTCCATACAAAATAGACGGGATGGATTTTTTTTCTCATTTCCTCGCATTTTCGCCATAGTAAGTATTGACGAGCCCAGACCATTGCTAAGGGACCTTTTACACGCTGTATAATTATATAAATATTTACGTAGTCTGTAATATATTTTTATTACTGTAAAATCCCCAACTAAATATTATAAGTACTACTAAATTAACACTAGTTAACGTGATTTACAAAACTGTATACGGAATATTGTCTGAATTAATCATAAACGGCCATAAGTTATACATTACCCTGTAGGATATTTTTTTCAGTATGTCGGACCATGTCAGACAACACCTTGAAGGATTGAAAACAGTTATTATACGTCCTATTTGGTACGTGGAGGTTATTTTTTCATTTCTCATTTCCTTTTGTATTTTAACCAGCTGACTGACAGTTAGCTTGTGAATTTAATTTGTATTAGGTACATACGAGTGGTCGCTGAAAGAAGACCAACGTAGACTAAAACTTTTAGAGCTATTACGGAACCTCGGCGTCAATTAATTAGGATCCACTCTAAATAAATACAAGATTTTAATAACTATTTCTTCGATAAACGGTGACTGATAAGAGGGATGTTCTAAATGCAAAAATGATTAGGTATTGGACGATGGACTTGGACCCTCCCCAGACCATCTTATGTACACGACGTCCAATCAACTCTACATTCAGAAGCAATATGTAATCAAAAAGACACCGCTACGCCGAAATATCACTATAAAAATAATACCTATCTAGGTTATTAAAACGAATATTTTTTTAGCATACCCATCAGGCCCGGATTAAGAGTAACGGTATAGCCGATATACGGGACCAAACATTTTTTTTAGCCGGCCATCAATTCACTGATACAATTGTAATACTGGCCCCATCTTAACTGCGTACATCTCTCGCGTCAATTTGGCCAAGATTAATGACTTTTTTCGTCCGAACAATAAATAATTTAAATACACCCGCCCTTAACGCTTATTTATGGGATTTTTGGTACTTTCTTTCACCATTGTGTGATAATAAAGGTAGCATGTTGATAATGAACAGGTCACTCGATTTGTAGGTGCACCGCGATTTTGTGTTCTCGTTTCGACTAAGGAGATCTTTATTTTACCTTTGATTGTCAGTAGAGCAAAGAAATAATAAAAGAGTACTTTCCAAACAAAGTTTGACAGTAATGACAATTCTCCGTCCGGAAAAATGTCAGAAAAACCTCAAAGAATATTACCCATAGCAGAAAAAAGCATTACCCAAGTACTTCAAAAGTAGACCACAGATGCTCTTTAAAAAATAATGTAGACCAAAATTTTACTTTTTAGGTCCAGGTCAAAAGAGTCTCTCATAGGTACTCTGAGATGTTAATTGACACTTTCTGGACTTTCTTATTGAATTGTCTTCAAAATACTAAACTGACACTAAAAAAGTCTATCAAAAAAGTTAAAGCTGAGTAAACACCTGAAATTGTTGTCGGTTAACAGCGATGTTGGCTAGCCACTGAAAAATAATAAGTAAAATACAGCTAATTGTCATGCACATGTCAACGACAATACATAATGTACTAAATGTTATGGGTCCAACCGACATCAGGGATACCATTCGACCAAGCACTGATCCCAGCATTAAAATTCAATGTCCATAACGAGGAGAACTATATTAATCAAACACTTATCGAATGCCACGATCTATTATTGAATAAAATTGTGTTAATTTGCATCTGTGGTTTTCAATCCTTTAACAGACGTACTTTTTTTATAATACGAAACAACAATATATCTTGAATATTTACATGAATCCACGGTATTACGACTACATATTATCTATTACCAAATAATGAGTATAGAGTATACCTACTTGCCTTAAACGTCTATAGTGCCAATCCATTTCTTTACATTCTGTTTATTCTTAGTGTGGGAAAATCCGTTATAGATACCCGCCGCTGGCCGGGGTTATGTGGGACTCGAACCCACTAAAATTCTACGGTGGCCACTTGTGCGTTGCAGCCAGAGCCCCGGAGGAACTGCCTGAGATTAACGATTAAGGTTGCCAGGAGGTATTTATGGTAAGAAGAAAACAAAACACAAATAATAATTATGATAAGCCCTAAGCCCTCAGGCACCTAATACAGAAAGCTAAATTGGCCTTTACCATTTTTTTCTCACGCTTAAAATCTAAACTATTTTACACGGTACACTTCTCATTCATATTTCATAGCTGCTCGTGGTAAGACTTTGCTGCCTACCGGAAGTGTCTATGACAACAATGCAATGTAAAATATAGCCGGCCACTTATTCGGTTAAGATGAATCGCCTCATATATTATTTAGTGTAATAGTTTCAAAGAACAACGACGGACTCATCCTTCACAGATGGGCTTCAATTTTATACATGAATATTTTCTCCCTGTTTTAGAGCCTTCAGTTTGACAATCTAATTAAAACAATTCGTCTGTGTGTGGTTCGTTGGTTGGCCAGCTAACTACAACGCTCATCACCTGTCTTAATAGCGTTGAAAAAATAATTACGTTTTATTAAACCGGTAAAATTTATATTTTCAACGTTAATATTGTTCAATAATGATTTTTTTATTTCATTTTTGACATCAGAACAACTCGAGTCAACGTCGAGCAATCGTCAACGATTTCTATTTAACGTTGTATTATCGTGCCTGTGTACAGTTTTGAATGGTTATCAATATTTTTATATTTACTTACAAGCTTGATTTAAAGTATAGACAAGTCAGTTTAAAAAAGCCGGAATCTGTTCGCCGAAAACCTTTTTGGTAACCCAAAAAAAGTCATTTGAAATTGCTCGTCGCTATGCCACATTGTCGCATCTGTGGCGAGCTTAATCTTTGTCAGTAATACTGGTAGCCTAGCACAAAGAGATCTAGCCCCACGGCGCGGTGATAATCCCTGATTAATGCCCGCGCTACCGGTGTTCAGAGCACTTCATAACTAAGTGTTGGTTAAACTCCTAGTTGAACTGGTCCAATCCACTGTTTTTATGAAGTAATTTTTCATAGGATTTATGGCTATATAAGTGAACTGTAACAGTTTTATGGAATAGGTGGATATAAAGTTGTGGATCTTTTATTGTTTATTTATGGTTTGCTGTTTGATGACGACGAAATAAGCTTTCGCAACAAAATATTTAAATCTTTTCATAGCCTCCTGTACCTAGGTAAAATGTATTTTGGAAGACTGACAATATTACATGATTATGCAAAGAATATATCTGTGGCCACTTTTACTACCGGTTCCAGGATCATTGCTCCACATATGAAAAATGACAAGCAATAGGACGGAATAGTATCATGAATATTAGTTTTAAAGTATTAAACACAGTCCCCTCCCGCTGCCTGTCCCTATGTATGCTTATAATTTCAAAACTGCGCAACAGATTCTGCGGTTTTCTTTAGTACATGGAGTGATTCTTGAGAAAGGTTTATATTATGTATATTACATGCATATAATACCAAAGATAGATTGTACATAATGCGTATTGGCAAAACAACGGGTCAGCTAATTGTTTATATTAAAGATTTTTGTAGAATAGGTGAGAAATTCAACGAAAAACATGCATGGTTTCATGAAGGCTCTTAAAAACATTATTCTTCAACAGTAGGCATTTCAAGTATTCCATTACAGCTAAAAGACAATTTTTCATTTTTCATAGTGCTATTTATCATAAAATTGCCAATATTTTATATGGTCAGAACGTGCGCTCTTATAGTGAGTTTGTTAAAACAAAATACATTATATTTCGCTAATAGCCAGTTTCGGCTAGGTAAGTACAGCTTACACTAACTTAAAAACAGTTCGGACGGAAACATGTTTGCACCTTCTTGGACTTGTAAAGGCATTTTACGATGTAACTAGTAAGTAAGTGGCAATTACAAACCCATCGGCCGCTACGCCGACAATATCGTACTTATTATGGTAGAAAACGTGTAATTTCACAAGTCCAATCATAATTGAAGATGCCTTTCTGAAAATCATCGATTGCCAAATTAGTGACCGTAAGGACGTCGGTACACATGACACTTGTTGCCTGTGGAAATGTCACGTCATGGAAGTACTTGTATGATTAAATAAACATACCTAAATAAAATAGTAGCTCACCAAGAAAATTCTGGTTTGTTATGTTAAACAATAGCAAAAAATGGAGGGAATAAGTTCAAAAATGACCGGATATAGGTATACAATGTTTTAACGAAATCGGGACTACCGTCATAGACGTTACAGGAGAATTATATAGATTAGATAGAGCAAGAAATATGTAAATCTATAACTGTAATGAATATTCGCACCGTTTGTATTATTAATTTCTGGATTTTTAGTAGACAGTACGTGCTGCGTTATCCGTATGTTATGTACTCCACCTTAGATTTTATTCGTCCAACTGTTACAGTTTAACATTTCCCAGTGTGTCGCCTGCCTTTTATTCAATTTTTGCTTTTCGACGAAAGTGTGAAATTGGAACAAGACATGTATTGATTGATTATTGATAAGTAGTTGGCTCATTATGGTAATGAATGTGGTCACGCGGCACAGCAACCATAACGAGACCCAGTTATTTCATCTTTTTTCTTCCTTCTTTTTTTTGTGTTGCTCCCGAGAAAGGACTCGCAGGGCAGTCGGTGATGTGGCCAGCGATAAGTTACTTTGCTACCTTATTAGACATCGAGTTGATAAGCTGACGGAATTAGAATGTCGCTTGATTTTAATGAGATCGATATCGTGTTGACTGATATGGTCATTGGTTGGGGTTTTCAATAGGTTTCTTTTTTCGTTTTAATTATTCGAGATGTTCGTCAATAAATAGCACACAAATAATACTAAAATAATAATACTTGTTTCAAAGGTAAAATACTATCATAATTATATGCCATGACTCATAAATGTTTCTCTTTCAGAATTACCAAACCATGCCAGTTCCTATATAATAGGTAACTATTAGGTACCTACAGTTTACGGTAATTCTTCAAAAGAAGGGAAATGAAAAAAACATTACGATGAGCTGATCCGTTTCGATTATGACAATAATTAATCTACTTCTACCTTTTCTGTCTTTGCACATATCGAAGGTCGCTTAATATTAAAAAAATATTCTTTTATTTTTTAATCTGGAGATAAAAAAAATATAAATGGCAACATTTAATAAGTGAAACAGGGCGTTGCTTCGGATAAATCAAAGTTGCGCGTAGGTGGCCTGCGCGCGCGCAACCAGTAATTACCAATTAACATCGCCTTACTTCCCGCTCGGAGTAACGCAATTTGTTACTGTACCGAAGGTATAACGTACCTGCCAAACGTTCTTATTAGGGAAATGTTGTAAACGAAAAGCGTATCAAGTATGAACAGTACAACATATGTATTCCAATCACTATACAATTTACTTAAATACTTTACCTGAGTATGAACTGCTATGTCATATGTAGTACATAATACATTTAAGTTAGTCTGTAGGTCTTTCTCTATTGGTTCACTTTGCTTTCCTACCACGCCTGGATTGGCAGATAGGATTGCATTGAAATTGTTCCATAATCATTTTAAAAAAATAACACTATTTTCGGTCTGGGATGCGCAAATTCGCTTTATGATGGCTAGACATATAAGTAACGGCGATGGACCACCCCCTGTCACGTTGGGTTAAATACGCTCGGTGAACCGTGGGCATTTGCTTATTAAGCAAGTGCCTCTGCCTACCCCGCTTTGGGATTAAAAGGTGTGAAGTGTATTTTTTTTTATTTATATAAAAGTACCAAGTCGACTTTCCTTTAACTCCCAAGCACCTAGCTCTACACAAGAAACTTTGCAGGACGTAGGAAAGTTTGTAAAAGCAGAGCCTCGTTCAGTCCGCCATCAGCCTAAACATTTTTGGGACGATAATTTAAACACCTCAGACTTGAAGGTACTCCAGTATCCAGTAGTAATTAAAATATTCTGATCCCAATTATGTTATGGCACGTTATGGTGGTTGGATCACACTACTTCAATTTGGAAGGTTAGAATTCAGTGTCAGACTGCATCTGTGAAAGAGTTACGTCTCTGATTTCCTTTTTTTGCACAACCACATTTTACTACTGGGAAGTGGCAACTAGATGAAATGGAGAATGGGCGTAGCCAAAACGATTGGCAAATTTGTAGTCTGCTGTAATTCACCGGTGTCACGGGCGCTCGTCATTGGGCGATTTGTATTTGTATTTGTAGTTGTAGCCCATACCTGTCCACTGCTGGACATAGGCCTCTCCAATTGCACGCCACTGTGATCTGTTTTCGGCTTCTCGCATCCAGCTTCTGCCAGCCATCTGCGTATATCATCAGTCCACCTTGCCTGAGGGCGTCCTACACTCCGTTTGCCGAGACGCGGTCTCCACTCGAGAAATCGTTTTCCCCAACGGTCATCGGTTCTACGGCTAATATGGCCGGCCCACTGCCACTTTAGCTTGTTAAAACGATGAGCTATGTCGATGACTTTGGTTCTCTGTCGGATCACTTCATTTCTGATTCGACCCTTCAGAGAAACGCCGAGCATAGCCCTTTCCATAGCACGCTGTGCGACTTTGAGCTTGTGGACCAACCGTGCCGTCAGTGTCCACGTCTCAGCTCCGTATGTCATTACAGGTAGGACACACTGATTGAAGACTTTTGTCTTAAGGCACTGTGGGATCGCTGATGTTAATACTCGACGTAACTTCCCAAATGCTGCCCAACCCAGCTGAATTCCTCTGTTTACCTCGTCCTCGAAGTTGTTTCTACCCAACTGCAATGTCTGCCCAAGGTATACATAATTTTGAACAACTTCGAGAACGGTGCCGTGTACTGAAATCGGTTCCGGTAGAACATGTTCATTGAACATGACCTTGGTTTTATCCAAGTTCATCCGTAGGCCGATCCGTAGAGAAGAATCAGCTAGGTCATTCAGCATCAGGTGAAGGTCCTGCAGCGTTTCTGCCATGATGACGATGTCGGCTGCAAATCGCAAGTGAGAGATGTGCTCGCCATTGATGTTGATGCCACGTCCTTTCCAATGCAGCGTCTTGAAAATATCCTCCATTGCATTTGTGAACAATTTCGGGGAAATAACATCCCCTTGTCTCACTCCTCGATGCAATGGTATGGGACGTGTCTGCTGATTTTGTACTTGGACGGACATGGTGGCAGCCTCGTGGCATCTTATCACTTGGATGTATCGCCAGTCAACTTGACAACGCTGCAGAGACTCCAGAACGGACCAGATCTCAACCGAGTCAAAGGCCTTCTCATAGTCCACGAATGCTAGACACAGGGCCAGGTTATACTCTTCAGTTTTCTCTATGATCTGCCGCACTGTGTGGATGTGGTCTATGGTGCCATAACCGCTCCGAAATCCAGCCTGCTCCGGAGGTTGGAATTCGTCGAGTCTTCGCGCAAGACGGTTTGTGATCACTCTTGAGAACAGCTTGTAGACGGGGCTTAGAAGAGAAATGGGTCGATAGTTTTTCAACAGGGTTTTGTCTCCCTTTTTGAAGAACAGGACGACCACACTTCTACTCCACGCCTCCGGAGTTCTCCCTTCGAACAGGACAGCGTTAAAAGCTTTTGGAGCTCCCTCAATATCGGTTTACCTCCAGCCTTTAATAGTTCTGTTGTAACGCCATCCTCTCCTGGAGCTTTTCCGTTTTTGAGCTGTCTAAGAGCGATCTCAATTTCGCCAGTACTGACTTCTGGCAGGTTTTCGGTGAAGTGGCGTGTCAATGTGGCTCTAGAGTCCCCATTTTCGGGATCAGGACGAGATGCATGCGATGCGTACAACCGGCCATAGAAGTCTTCAACTTCCGAAAGGACTGACGGCTTCGAAGTGACGACTTCTCCACTTGCTGTGGTCATTTTCGCAAGGTGGCTTCTTCCAAGAGATTGTACGAACACTTTTGACCCCCGATTCTGCTCAATCGCTCTTTCTATTGAAAGAGTATTGTAGCGTCGGAGGTCGTGCCGCACGTGATTACTAATCTCTTGGTTTAGAGCCCGCCTTGCGGTCGAAGTGACGGGCGGATTTTCACGTCGTTCCTTCATCAGCCGTAAAGTCTCCCCGGAAAGCTTTGACTTACTGCCCTTACGCTGCATTTTACAAAATCTCGTACCCTCTTCCCTGAGGACCCGAGTCACATTTTCGAGGTTCTTGTTCACGTCTGCTGTGGTTTCCACGGCAACGAACCGGTTCTCCAAACTTAGGTGGAAAGCTTCGGATCCCATTATGGTTTGGAGCATGGTTGGTTGGAGCCTGGCTTTCATCAGACGGACACGTTCAGCCTTAAGGTTGATATTCAGAGAGCCTCTGACTAGTCGGTGATCGCTACCGGTATTGAACCTGTTGAGCACAGAGACGTCTCTGAATATGTGCTTTTTGTTCGTCATGATGAAATCGATCTCATTTTTAGTCATAGTATCGGGGCTTTGCCAGGTCCACTTCCTTTAGGGCTTTTTCTTAAACCATGAGTTCATCAGAAATAGCCCCTCTCGTTCGAGGAAGTTTACTAGCATTTGCCCCCTATGATTCCTTGTTCAAAATCCATGGGATCCTACTGCCGATTCGTTGCAATTCTGTACTCCCACTTTAGCGTTAAAGTCCCCCATAACAACGCTGTATTGCGTCTTAGTAGTGGAGTGGAGGGCCCTCGATATATCATCGAACAGGTTCTCCACCTCATCGTCCGGGTGTGTCGAGGTCGGTGCATATACTTGTACCACTTTGAGACTATACCTCTCGGTAAGTTTTATGACAAGGTATGCTACCCTGTTGGACACACTAGACACTTCCACAACGTTGTTACACAGGGACTTATTCACAAAAAACCCAACGCCGCCTTGGGATTGTTGGTCTCCCTCGCGGAAGTACATTAGGTGGCCCGATTTGAGGGTAATGGTGTCGTCTCCCTCTCTTCGGACTTCGCTTAGCCCCAATATGTGCCACCTAATTTTCCCAAGTTCCACCTCGAGTTGCGCCAGATGCGAGTCAAGCCGTAGCGTGCGTCCGTTGTACGTCGCCAGGGTCAGTCGTTTTTGGTGGCCTCCCATAACCCGGAGATTCTTCGCACCCCCTGCTCCGCCGTTACCGTGGTCGCCACCGTGACCAGGAATAGCGGAGCCGCCGGGAACTGGGGGCCGTGGCTTTTTTGTGCTCATTGATTGGAGGTAAATGCCCATAATCGCCACGCTGGGCAGGCGGGTTGGCGATCGCAGTGGTGTGGTGGTTTATCTCACAGAGAGCGCTGCTGCCCGTCCTCTGGAGGGTTCCCTCGGTCGTCTCTTACGACCCCCATAGCGGGAAAAGTTTGGCTGGGGTGGTGACATATGTATTCTATTCGCCGTCAACCACACGGCTGTTATGCTTGGACTGGGGTATGTATTGCCAGTTTCGCACTCATGCGATGTCTCGAAGATGTCGATATTTTCAGGGCTTACGCTATTACTATATACACACATCAAAAGTGTCTAGGGATTTTAGAAGATTGCAATCAAGAATATATTTTTTTTAAAACTGACTTCATTCATAATTTATTCAAAATGTGGTGATAAGTCAGTCATAACCCATACAAGCATGGGGAATTTGGTAGGAGACCAACCCAGAAGATTAGATTTGATTTAAATAAATTAGATTTTTTTTAGAGCTGAGAATGTTCTTTTTGAAGTGTGTAGTATTTGACACTTTTGATGTGTGTAGTATTTGACACTTTTGATGTGTGTAGTATTGCCAATAAATCCAGATGTGGTCCAGTTGATCGGAAACTTGACTTGCAATATGGAGGTCGCGGGTTCGTGTCCTACTGGACGTGTCCCAATGGGACTTTTTGGTTTTTCAGATCCTATGTACGCGATGCAACGCTCGTACGGAGAAGGACAACATTGTGATGAAACACGCACAAGACAAGGTGTGTGAACCCTATGACTGCTATGGGCTCACGACGTGTAATGTTGGGTTAAATACGCTTGGTGAAACGTGGGCATTTGCTTAGCTTTATTATGGTTAGCTATATAAGTAAAGGCGATGGGCTGTCACGTTGGGTTAAATACGCTCGGTGAACTGTGGGCATTTGCTTATTAAGCAAGTGCCTCTGCCTACCCCGCTTTGGGATTAAAAGGCGTGAAGTGTACTTTATTTAAATCCATCGTGAGAAAACACATACATATAGGTACTTACTTAAGAAAAAACATGTGAATCCGCATCATAAGTGCAACAACAATTTGTGTGATCATCCCCATTTAGACAATTCATCAGAAGGTTGATAGTAGGAAAATAAGATTACGTGAATCCATTCTACGGCACAATGATAAAGTAGGTGAGTACTATGATGACAGAGAGGATTGTGTGATGTTTTTTCCAAATAAAACCCAGGGTGGGTTTTCTGGGACGGATGACCAGAATAAGCCCCAAGTACTTAATATAATATATGACTGTGTATATAATGAAGATAATGTAATAAGAAATAAGTACGTCATACTAAGCGTCACACTAAGCGCCATTTCTAAGCGTACTTACTTGCTACATATTTATTAGAGACAGACGTTTGTAAAATGCTCACCAATCTATGCTGCTCTCTATATTCCTCGCAGTTGTATCCCTCTGGCGTTGCAGTGACAAACGATGTCCCTTATCAAACGCATACTTTAAAGTTACCCATCCATCACATACTCCTCACATAGAAATAATAACCGCTCGTTTATTGGACGACGACACTGTAGCGCCTTAAAAATCGAAATGAGCAATCGTAACACATTCTTACAATTTTTTGTGAGTACTTATTTAGGCGTTTCTTTTTTTGTTATACGTTATACTGCGATTTGTGTCTCCAAGAAGGATAAAAGTAGTAGAGCACATACTCAGCATATGGGCTAACCTGAACTCCCTCTACCAGTTTTCACGGCTGATGATGCTGACAGTTTATTTCATTTTCGCATTAGCGCATTTTTTTTTCAATACGCGGGCTCGAGTCCGGCTACTAGACGTGTGACCAAAGGGACTCTTTTTAGAGCCTATGTATGCTTGTGCTCGTACGGTGAAGGTCAACATCGTGATGAAACCCACACACCACAAGTTATGTTAACCGACTATGCTGATTTAATTTACACTGAGGAGAAACAAAATTTACTATAAACATGTAAAGAAAATCAGATGAAAAAAGCGATGTTGTTGCAATTTACTATTGTAACAGGACCCTGGCTGGTGTGTTAAAAAGTTTGCACTTCTAATATTGTATGTTCTTTTAGATTAAATACTTACTTTTAGGTTGCATTTCTAAACAACCATCGTAGGACCCTTCCTAAACGTCCTCTTTTTTAAACGTAGATACTGTAATTATGAATTCATTTGTTCCTACAAGAAAAACCAAATATCGAGTGAAAATATATTTTATTTTACACAATATTTCATAAACGATTTAAGTAAACAATCAAATGCTACTCAATCCTTAACCAGACTGATAAATACTTTCTACATTCTTTGGAATCTCACTTCTTTGTCCTAAAATTAAACATCAATAATTAAAATTTGCTATATTTTATTAAAATAGAACAACAGCAAGTATTTGTAGACTTTGGTATTAGAAGTAAGTAATACAATTAGAATACTTAAATCCATCAATATCTGGATATCATACGACTATTTACAATAGTAAGTAAAAATCGGTTTATTAGAAGAGTCGTGTCATTGGAATTTGGAGTAAAATATTATTATTATAAATATCATCGAAAAGTAGCATATTTCATAACGTCACCTTTACATTATTTATTATTTACAAAGCTAAGGAGATATGGATGTTTAATATTATTTATTGTAGATGCAAAAAGAGGTTACATCATTAGGCTCCAGTTTTTTACGAAATGATGAAGGGAAACTCCTCATGGTCACCGCACCACTATGTGGACGATGGGGTAGTGTCATACTTTGACTTTGTTTGGCGGGCTCTGGGCACTAAGAGCTTCCAACTCTACGATCGACTAGCCCCTGTGAGCTCTTCCTCCAAGGTTATTCGGCCACGCTACTACCTTATTTTTTCACCACTGCGTTCCACTACGATCCAACACAGAAACGTTTCAGGCAGGTTTCCGGAACCCCAGTCCGAAAAATGCCCCCAATGACCCCTTTAAGGACGCCTCTAACATCAAGCAGAGTATAGAGCACTGCAGTGCACTTATTCTAAGGGGCCGAAACTACAGGGCGAACTAGGCTGCCGTAATAAGAAGAAAGGGCCTTATATTTATTTTCATGGAAATATGTGATATATTAGTTCAGATTAGTTTAGTGATAAAACACAAATTCCCATGACAATAAAGTTACGCCTCCTCTTTCTATGACGGCAGAGTAGTGCAATTCGTAAGCGATTTCGGCGCGAAGCATCTAGCTCTCTCACTTTCAGCAATGCTTGAGAGATCGATATGCACGATCGATAAGGTTAGTAATGGCAATACTGACTAGGAAATACATCAAATTTTCAAATTTTTCTTGTGTCATTTATCCTAACTAGTCTGTTCTTACTCGATTCATAACCAACTCTAACCCAAGTAGGTATCTACGTAGATAAATTAGGCACACTATTCCACGTCAATAAACTAGGCCATTATCTAGAACTGTTCAAATATACTGATAATACATACACAATAATAGTAGGTATCAATAAAGTTGTCTTTTTATAATGAAAAACATTGTTACACAATGTAAAACTGTCTTAGTGCTATTAAACGTTAGCCGATTTCCACTAGAATCCCGTAGGATATCCGTTTCCATATACATATTATACCCTAGCCTAAATGTATCTAGTGAAGACCAAAATACGAATGAACTGTATATAGAGATTCATAATAGTGAAACATCAAGCGATTTTCGATCCCCAAAGGTCTGAAAGTCCTTGCCGGACAGTAAGTCTAGTCTACATCATATTATAGGGCTTATAATGAAAATAATACATCGATACGCGCACCTTATCAATAGTCAAAACCAGAAGAAGAAAATATCCGTTAAATACGTTACATATACTGATAATCCCAGTTGCAATACTGCGTGTCAAAAGACCGCGCAATGTCTCGTCAATATGATCAACATTTGTCGATAAATAATGACGACAATGAGGGGAAACAAAAAAAATGTTTTCCTCTCCATTGAAAATGTCTACAGGAATTTGTTCTTTTTGTATGAAAACGAAAAAATATTTATGTCTTTTTCCCGCATTGTCGTCGTAATAAAAGTTGTTCGTATTGACGAACTATTGCTCGGGGTCTTTTTACACGCAGTATATTAAAAGTAGATGATTTTTCATAAAAGGTTTCAAAAGGATGTAGGTATCACTGATGTTTTCGAATATTCCTCATTCGCCAACCCTAATCTCATCCTTAGTTCTAAGAGATAAATTATTTTACTTTAGGTATATACACCGATACATGAGTATATTTTATGAACCGTATTAAACAGTATGTTCTAAATCACATAATACTATAATAAAAATACCAAATGTTGAATGAAAGAGTATGTTTTCTGAAAAAATCCCTTTTCTATGACCAAAATACTTATCACACGAAGTAGTATAGAAGAATACAAGAATAAAAGTCTCTAACATCAATACAGCTATTAAGTAAATTACAATCGAATAATAAAATCATGAAGTACCTACCTATACGTGTTTTGAATTTGATCGTAATTGTTACTTAATTATTTACATTTCTGAATTACTATTAAAAACGATTATTATTATATTGAAAACGATGCACAATCATAATATATAAATGGGATACTTATTACTTTTACATGTATGTCATTATTGTATATTTCTGATTAGTGGTACCTGTAGGTACTTGTTCTGCGTATTTTTTTTTTCATCATATTATATGGCCAAATGTCGATGGTATAATCCTTACAAAACTGTTATTTTAATATACCATTTCCGTTTTTCATCCGACGAAATCACTTAGTTAAGATGCCACTAGCAAAGCCTAGTTAGTTCCTTATCACAATAAAGAACCCATTATTACATTCACTAAAGCCATTGAAGCTTCTCATTTACAAAGTGGAAGAGAGATGTGGCGTGTTCACGAAGTATGTGATGAGAGTGCCCTTTCCTTTCACGAAGGTGGGTCCGCGACACTCGCAGGTGTAGCCCGCGTTCATTAACAACCTGAAATTAAAAAGGAGTTTTGATATTCACTAACTAGAAGCCATACTTACGTGTTTCTATTTGAAAAAAAAAACATCCATATTAATGAAATTTTACTACTTCAATAATTGGGTTGCTGAGCGAAGACCAAAGCACGAAATCTTCGCAAACGCCTACAAAATGGATTATAGCAAATTTAAGGTACTTATATTAAAAACCTTTTACATGTACCTGGTAGAGCAGGCACTACACTATAAGTATATACGTTTTTGTGCCCACAAGAGTATAAATGACTCAGCGTGACGATGCGTGCATTTGCAACGCATTTTTGCAGCATGTAGAACTGACATTTAACAAAAAACCATTGCCACACTAAATAGGTAGTTACAGTTGGCCAAGCATCTGGTTTTCCACGTTAAGATTTAAACTCTGTTATAAAACATTATGGTCCATATTTTAATTATAACAACTCGATCTTATTGATATTTTAGTGACGCAGGAAATATCATCAAAACTGGTAGACCACTTTTTTGTCCGACCGTATCTACATTGACGTCTTGTAAACAAATAAATTGATTGATGGACTGGCGTGCATAGTCTCATCAGTTGTTAGTTTAACATACTGTGCAGTATCCTGGGTGACGTGCAGCCTGCCAGTGAGGCCGGTGGAGTCCATGCGCGAGGCGACGTTCACCGTGTTGCCCCAGATGTCGTACTGCGGCTTCTGAGCGCCAACCACGCCAGCTATCACCGGCCCGTGGGATACACCTGGTGGGGAAAACACGTAGTAAGATAATATTGCCTATACACGTAGTAAGATAAACGTTAAGTCGTACCATCGCGTTATATTTTCTTAATACTTCTGATGCATTTTTCAGAAAAGAATTTGATAACTGAACGATTTATAAACAAATTAATGTGTCCGCTCCATCGTGGATAATTGACTCACGGACCCACCTTAACCGTGAATAAAAGGGTTTAATACGGTAGGTCTTTTTAACTTGAAAACGGTAACACTGATACTGTCATTCAGAGAAAATGCGGTATTGCTGTCGCACAACGTAGGTTGGCTGATCAAATGTCGCTTATTCAAGATTTGGGATTAGAATTTGTGTGCATTGAAGCTATTTCAAACTAATGTAATATTAAAAAAACAAATCGCCACAAAAATTATATATTTCAACTTTACATACGAATTGTCTTCACAATCGTTCCGATAGAGAGAGCTACATTAGGGAAAAGCTCTGTAATATTATTTCATTTTTAAATCAGGAACAAAATTAAGGTTTCGATATCGAAGTCTACACTCATCTACATCACAAGGCTCAGTGAGAGTAGCAAAACAATTACGAATGTAGGTACGTCATTACCTATATTTAAGTATTTAATAAAGAGACTCACAAACATACCTATTCTGAGTTTGAACCTCTGGAAGGACTCCCTGTTAATCTGGTCCAGAATGCCCATCAAGGCGATGGCGAACTCCACGAGGATTGCCACCGTGTGCTCCTCTCTTCTATTGGCGTCCTGGAACAGTACCAATAATAATTTGACTAAAGAGAGTTAGGCGACAAAACTAAAAGATATATATCTCAATGAATTATTTAATAAGGTGAAATTTAAAAAAAAATTATAATCTTAACCTAACCATAGTTTTTAGAACGTTACGTATATTACTACTATTTGTATTATTTTTTTTTTTTCAGAAATAAACGCTGCAAATTGCAGCCATTTTGAGAGACTTAAAAAAGCGTTACACATGAATAAAGATGAGATCTATTTAGAAAAAGGGTGTATACAGTTTACATACTTACTTTTTTGTTACATTTTCATCAAAAGTCTTTTCTTTGGCTACGAGCTAGGCTGCGATTAAATATAACAAAAAGTTTTCATGCATCTAGGTGAATAAGCTCAGGTGAATTAAGTTCACAGTGGTCCTACATGTAGTAAAAACAAATTTCATACCATTTTCTCTTCCTTTCCGGGACGCAGTCCTGATGCAGCCATGTAAGTGCTGCCGATAGTCTTGATCTTCTCAATGCAGCTGAATTTAGGTTTCAGTAGAAGCTAGAAATATTGTTACTAATTTAAACAAAATAGTCATATAATAGCACAGGCAGCAATTTTTCATCATATTTTTTTTTACAATATATAATATATTTAGCAAACATATTGTAAAAAATGGATGTATTTTAAATTTGCTAAAGATAGTATATATATATTAAAATACCATTCAGGGAGCATTAATTCCTTTAAAACAAGTGACTGGACATGTACCAATGACTTTTTTTCAGAGTCTATGTAGACAATGCAACACTCATACGGTGAAGCAAAACAATGTGGTCCATACCGCATACCACAAGTTATTGCAACTTTGGTTGGTGAATCGTAAACTCTTTCTAAGCAAGCGTCAAGTGTATTATTTTTTTTAATTCATACAACTTATATTGCAAAACTGTGCAAAGTGTCAAGAAATTAATTCCTATAAAATTTACATTCTCACACAACGATATTTATCAGTATGAACGATAGTATCTGTATTATGATAGTAAGTATTAACAATGTACAGGACTTTTTTAATATGTTCTAGACTTAATTATTTTTAATGTTTATTTAATTTAATTTATTGACATTAAATTTGTTTAGGGCATGACATTTTTGACGAAGCTTGTTGCCGATATAAAAAAAGTATTATGATTATATCAGTTAGGATTATGTCAGGTACCTTGTCAAAGTCACAGATGATCTCGTTGAGCAGCCGGAGGCACTCGAGGCCCTGCTTGTTGACGTCAGTCTCGTCGTAGAACTCCTTGTAGTTGGGTATGGAGGCGAACATCACCGCGATTGACGAGTACCGCTCGTGGTACAACTCCTGCTGTGGACACGTAAAGGTTTAAATGATTAAACATATGTAGATACGCAGTGAAAATACTGATCTTCAAGCCTGTCTCTGAGACGGGTGTGTAGAGACAGATCTTCATTTGTTTTGATAGTTTTATGCAGTGTGTTTATTTCTACAATATTCATACGAATTTTAGAATAAAAGTTCTTTGATGCTGATGAGAAATTTACTAGCTCCGTCGTGAAACATTAATTCATCAAAATCTGTAGTTTTTGGTCATGACTTTTCGCATAATGCCCGGTCGCAGACAGATACCTATGTCTGTCCTTGTCACTTTTCGTTGTGAAATGGTACCTATGTTAAAAAATTAGACTCACCGCAGATGCTACTGATGTCAGGAAGTGTTCCGCCACGTGAGCTGGAAGTATATTCTCCAACAGGATCTGTAAAAGACAATAAAAATATACTTCACTCCCTTTAATCCCAAAGCGGGGTAGGCTTGCTAAGGCATTCACCGCTATAGGGTTCACACAACTCGTGATATGAGTGATTGATATTTCACCACGATGTTTCACCGTTTGAGCGTTGCGTTACCTACATAGGCTCTGACAAAGAGTCCCATTGGTACGCGTTCAGTACTGCTGGACTCGGATCCGACCAACTGGACCTCCGACGCTCTAAAATACAATAAAACTACTACTGGTAAAACGCAATATGTCATGGAAATGTATTAATATACCCACATATTAGAGTTTCATAATCATGTGTAAGGTTAGCATTGAGAAAATCTAAATTGCTTCACCTAGTTCCTGCAGACAAACCTAAAGATACGCAGTGCCTAATTTCTTGGTTGAGCAATCAACTTTTATACCGGAACTTGTAGTGAAACGCAAGCGTCGCCTTTATCGGTGAACTATTGCGCGATCTTTTTCTACTTCCTCTCTACTTGCCTTTCTTTAAGTCCTTTACGGAGACCACACCACTGGAGGTCACAAAGTCGGGGTTATCTGGGACTAGCACCCCCTAAAACCTCACGATGGCCACTTGCACGTTATTACCGACCCCCGGAATCAAGCCTGAAGCTAAAACCTGAGCCACTATATTCAGGAACCACATCATCATAAGTGTTTAATTAAAAAATAAAAATGATATTAAATATTCAAAATAATTGCATCAGTACCGCCGTTGACTCTCGGGGTCGTATTAATAGCGCGCGAGTCCCCGCCGGGCGCGGGATAACCCCTATTCTGAATAGCAAGTAGATGCGTAATTCTCCATAGAATGACCTGTACCCCGAGAGGTAGATAGGGTCTGGGTGATGTCCCTGATTAAAAACAAAGTTCTATTCTTATATGCCCGTAACGGTTGGACAAGACAATATCCAGTGGCGTGCACTGGCTGTTGCGACAAGGTAGGCAGTAAACTCCAAGCATTACACTTGTCTTTACGAAATATATGTACCTATACGTACATATCTACTCAACCACAAAACACAGAACCTTTGTTAGCCTATGTCGTGAGTACAAAAACATAGCAATAACTCTATTATTAGGTCGGGTAGCGAAAATACTAAGGTAGGCAGTGTCTTTTTGCCTATGTGGTGTGCACGCCATTGACAATATCAATATCTACCTTGTTTATACCCCGCATAGTCTCGAGGTCGTCCTGTTCGGCGCGTAGCTTGTCCTTCCAGAGGAAGTCCGCGCGCGACGTCCACTCGATCTGCCGGTCCAGCACGTGCAGCAGCGCGCCCAGCGCCAGCGGCGTGCACAGAGCCTTCATCGAGTACGACACCACGAATGTGCTGCGAGGGAAACACTGGGGGGTCAATTGATTTTGTATCGTGCTATTAGTAAAGTTAGAACAGCTGTACGGTTTTTAGTACAGGACCTAAGCCTACTACACTATGGTTATGACCATCCGTAGTAAAACAACGAAGAATATCATTTTCCGCTACGATGCCAGAGCGATGCAACTATTAGAGTGTATGTTGGTCAAATGTACGCCAAATACGGAATTGATTTTGAGTCAAGACTGGTATTGGTATGAATGTAACAATAAAGTTGGTTATTTGAATTTGAATTTATAACGCGATTTTGTTTTCTGTCAAAAATCTTGAAAGTGTCTGGGTTATGGGTGCATTGTATTTTTTCTTCACATAGAGGAAGGACATCAGTGGCGAACTTAAAGATACATAATATCTTATCAGTGCGACAACTAAACCCCCTTATGAAATTACTCTATACAACATGTAAGCAAAATCTATACAGGAATTAGTTGAGATCGCACGATTCATTAGAAATAGGAATTTTATATACTTATTTTTTAATTGATACTCGACCAGAAATTAACTGCCTCCAAACCGATTTCAATGTAACCGGTGATTTGACGACACAATCAGACCTGTGTGGTGTACTCACTCAATGTGCCCGAAGGTGTCCAAGCCGGCGTATTTGAGCAAAGTGAGGTGCAGCACGAGAGTCAGTATCATCATGAACAACTTGAGCAGGAAGTCCACGCGAAGGAACACCGATATTGACGCTAACGTTAGTAGAGTGCTGTACACGTACACCTGGAAATATAGGAATAGAATAAGTATTATTGAACACAATCTCTAAGAATTATAGTGCGTCTTCTAGTTAATTTTGTAGCCCGTTTACCAAAATAACTTTTAACGTGATACTCGTATTACCGTCGAGCTCGATTTTACCGATATGAAATGAATTTAAATGTGTTCATTTTTCATCGTTATAAGTGCTATTACAATACAGATATACAGTATTATAACACAAAGCTTGATGAAAGTCATTTATGATTTTAAAAACAAAAGTGAACAACCCCTATACACTATTATTAAATCTCTGGATCATTCATCGTTCTTTAGAAAAATATCAAACTAGCACATAATTATAAAACTCCTACAAACTTACCGGTATAGCCTGGTGGTTCATGGTCCTGAAGTCCAAAGAACTGTAGTATGCATCCGATACTGGACTTGTCAGGTTTACCATGGAAAGCGATCCACCCCACATTATCTCCGCTTCATACTGTAAATACATTTGATTTTATAAGGCGATTTGTTTGGAGGAATTGTTAATACAACTGCGTCTCTGAAACGGTTAGCGGGTTTGACTACAGCATCAAACATAAACTTTTATCTATGAGCCAAGACACTAAAAGCTAAAATTCAATAGGTACAAAATATCGTCTTCTAATTGAAAGTATTAAAGCGTTCAATCAAAAACGTTGGCAAACTCGGGAAACTTAGCCCGTGCTAGCAAACAAAGGGTTCCTTGGGAAAAGTTGTCAAAAACAAAAAAAATACCTCCTCTTCATACAAAGTTACTGAGCAGCTGATCGCCACTTTACATTGAATAAATAAATAAATACACTTCACGCATTTTAATCTCCAAGAGGTGTAGACAATTGCTGTGTGCGGATTTCATCACGATGTTATCCTTCATCGTATGAGCGTTGCGTTGCGTACTCTGAAAAAGAGTCCCATTGGTACACGCCCAGTAGCCGGTCTCGAACCCGCAATCACAAATCAAGTATCCGATCACTGGACCACAGTAGCTACTTTAAAATGAAGAGGTATTGGAATGTTGTTTATTATCATGGACCGAGTGCCTTTCTTGAGTATCGCTAACATTTTCAAATTCATCATCATCATCAGCCCATATTTGTTCACAACTGGACATAGGTCTCTCCAATTGCACGCCACTGTGATCTGTTTTCGGCTTCTCGCATCCAGCTTCTGCCAGCCATCTTGCGCATATCATCAGTCCACCATGCCTGAGGGCGTCCTACACTCCGTTTGCCTTTTTGTTTGAATTCTTAAATTAACCATAAAGAAAACTGCCGACTTACACTAAGAAATAAAAGTAAGTCCCTACTTCTTTCATAACACTAGGTTTGACAGATATTCTTTACATTGTAAATGTCAAATACGGTTTAGTATCAAAAGATTTTGTCCTGTGGTTAGTTTATAATGAACGGAGTCAAGAAAGTGGTCTATCAGTTTTGATGACACTTCCTGTGTCACTAAACTGCAATAGGTTATAGTTATTATATTGTTACAAGTTAGAAATAAACCTTAATGTTTAACGACACTCATATTACGAGTTTCGACCTGAATGCTGAAATACCATTTTACTACACAGTGTAAAACAAAGTTGCTTCTCGCTGTCTGTCCCTGTGTATACTTATAACTTTAAAACAACGCAGTTTTGAGAGGAAGTTTTGTATGCATATTATATGCATAATATAGTAGAGAGACACTTATTATCCGTATTGAACTCGTGCGAAACGCCGGCGAGCCGCTAGTTTTTAATAGAAAAAAACATAATATTATATTCACCAGATTAATAATAGCGCACGCTGCTATTAGAATGACCGATATTAGGAATATGGCGAGTCTGATGTATCGGCTCTCGCTCACTACCTGAAAAAAATAACAATATAAGTCATTGATATACCAGTTTTGATCGCGAAATGGGAACGCCGCTTCGCTGGTAGGTACATTTATTTATAAATCTATCCTAACCCTTTCGGGAACACAGTAAAATATATATAGAAGTTCTTGACTCATCGTTACATAGAGTTTCTTGTCAGTTTTTATGACCCTAACTAACCCTCCAATGAGCCTACGTTTCCACCGGCCGGTAAAACATGTTTGACATACAGTGCCACAATCGGGCTATAAATCGGAGACTCTATTGATAACCAGTATTAGAATCATTACAATCATACATACATACACTTCACGCCTGTCTCCCAGAGGGGTAGGCAGAGACTACAGATCTCCATTTGTCACGGTCCTGACATACCCCTTTCGCTTCATCTACATTCATACATTTTTTCATACACGACCTCCGGTTTCGAGTACTTTTCACGCCACCTTCGGTCAGGACATCACCAATCTGGTCTTTATTATGTTTAACAACTCAAATCATCGGTTTTCGACGGACATTTCAAAATATGTCAACCGTACCAAGACCGTCCGATGTGATCACGATGGTAGAATACATTATTTGTCAGATTTAACTTTGTGTGCTGTTATCTCAATAAATATGTACTTAGAAACATGAAGATTCTGAGATAGTAACTCGAAATGGCCTTAGCAATCTCCGTTTAAAATGTTTTCCCCGGCTGTAAGCTGCACACTGCACTATGCTGGTTATGCCGTATTTCTCGAAGAACTGACCAGATCACTGCACCCTGACAAATATAACAATTATCTTTTGACAGCTGTCACCTGCACATATTTTAACGACTTTACAATCAATATATGCAGTGACTAGCTGTCATGGGGATTGTTAGACTTGCCAACCTATAGATTTACGTCAAACATGTTTCATTGTGAATGTTTCGCTGGTGGAAACGTAGTGTAAGAAGGTAACCCAATTTTAGATTGCCAAAGTGTTGTATCAATTTTCATAAATGATTTTATAAAGGTAACACTCCTTATGGCAATAAAATCTATACTAGACATAAAATACAAATATGTACTAATTATATTTAATCAAATAAAATATACTCGTAGCATTATCAACAAAGTATTGGAATGAGAAGAAACACCAATGTAAACTGCGTTTGTATTACTACAACCTTGATTCACACACACACATTCTCACACCTTATTACAAACACAACTTTACATACATAAACTTAGGCACTTGAAAGTTCACATTTTACGGTTGTTGTATTTAGGTTAAACCGTAAACGTCAACCTTCCAGCTTGCGGTCGTAAAAGACAAAATAATTAGACTGGAAGCCATACTCCAATATTTACAACGGAGCTTGGCCTTCTCTACATTGTAGAATAACTTAGTGGATATAATTCAAAGATTTGTGTTACACAACCACCACATTTCGACATGTAATCTCAATAAGTGTCATATAATGGATCTCAGAGCGAAAAGAACGTTTGGAAGCGTAATGTCTTCTACGTCGGTTCTAGGCCATTGAAATTTTTCTTTTTAATAGAGTAGTTTTTGTTGGATCAACTTTCAGCTGTTTTTCACCAAAATACCGCTAATTTTTCATACAAATTAACTTAAAAGGATCGATCGAATATATTCGATCTTACTTAGTTGTATAATGGTTATGGTTCATCCATATTAAGTGGAAATTACACTTACGGGAACCAAAAGGTTTCCGTCCAGTTTCATAGTGCAAACAGCCAAAATATAAAATGATTTGCCGATGTCTGTGTTTCCTTTCACAGTATATAAATATCCTGGATGTCTTCAAGTCAAGAATGAATAGGTAGCTATCTAATAAGCGAATGTGCTTGGTAGTAGATAACATCGTTGCTTATCACCAGACCGGGTGATGGTCAAACGCTTGCTTGGATCGCATAAAAATGTTCGGGGTACTTATAATTGTATGAACCATTTGTAATGATATCGATAATAAGTGGATTGACCATTACGCAATGCTTAAGATTTATTCCAGTTGCCCTCATAGCATTGACCATATCATAAAAACTTGGCTTACTTGTTCCATAGGCCGCCGCCAGCAGAGCCATACAAAGACGCTCAGCATAAGCGCTGTTGGCACGAACGATGCGTAAAAAACTAGCGTCCTGAAATGGAAACATTGGATATGTTATAATAAGAGTCAAAATATGATAACATGATATTATGTAGTAAATATGGTGGTAGAGTTTGAATGAAACACTTGGGCTTCGGGAAAAAAGACATCGTCGAATCGAAATAAAACCGTTAGTTTCGATAATGTCTACCAGTCACGTCACCAAACGTACGATCGTTTTCTCATTTATTTTGTTCTAACAACTCAAAGAATATATAATTACAACAAAATTTGCGAAAAAGTATACTTCATTGCTTCACTTCATTCGTTTAGTATTTCCGTTCATTCATATCTATAACTACTGAAGCGAAAAAGAGACACAGGAACATACTGAAAATGCATCAAGCAGCAGCTTACTTAGGCACAGTGAGTAGTTGCATGGCGGCAATCGTGAGGAAGAGTGCGGCGGCGCAGGCCACGTGATAACGGAAGTGGGAGTCGGGGCGCGCGCAGAAGCCGCGCTCGAGCGAGCCGCGACGAAAGCGCAGCCAGACTGGACTCGCGCCGCCCTCCACGGTGCCGCCACCACTATAAAATTTAAAAACTTTTTGTGCTTCAAAAGAATTATGAAGAAATTTATTTATGATATCGATGGTTACTTATTTCATTTTTAATTTAACACGTGAATCCACGTTCGGGAGTAAGTAATTATATGAACTATTTTAGTAGTACGTAAAATGTGATAGAGACCCAAAGAAATTTTACTACAAAGAATGTATTTCATGATTTTCTGACCTACTAGTATATGTATACAAAAATTATCTAGGTACCTAATTGATATTTTGCTGTCGTTATTGTATCTTTGACTTTGGACGATAATTGGTCAATGCACAATTTGTCTATATGTTTTGTACTCACCTACAATCGCAGCACGTAGTCCGTTGGGGAAGCAGGTTTTGTTCTATCATTGCTAAGCTCTGAAAAATCGAATGTAATTCTGTACAAATTTCCGTTAGTAATTTAACATAAATGTCAATTAATTCTCTTCTTGACCCAATCATAAATTATTGCAAATGGCCATTAAAGGATATAATAATTTTGTCGCCAATGGCTTTGCGGTGACTTTTCATCATTAGCTATTATATGGGTGTATAAAGAAGTGAGGTTTAGATGGGCTAATTATAACTTTAACAAATAGCGTAGTCACAACAAAAATGACCCAAAACTAAACATGCTGATTTTGTAATGAATGTTTTTTAAGTCTTATGGTTTAATTTCATAAAATTACACATTTTGAATTGTGTGCCACATCTGATTCTGTTTTAACTGTTCGTTCTTTTTTATGTTGGTCAAAATTGGGTAAGTTATTCAATGCACTTTCTGCAAGAGCATGTATGTGGGCCGGCGGTGCACGTAATGCACGAATATTTAAAGCATTTCCCAAAAATACTTAAAATTAAGCATTTTAAATAATTTTGAAAGTTGAGCGTAGGTGACACGTTGCTACAGCAATATATTCAATTTAATAACAAATTATAATAGTCGCTAACTAAATACTGGACATAAATAATTAGAAAGTTCCTCACGGAAATGCCAATATTCTTAGCGAGCGTAGAGTCGGTGATGTTGGCGAAGGGTTTGTCAGCGCCCCAGCACTCCACGTACTTTGTCATCTTGCTGGAAGGCCTCGAACGGGATGGCACATTTGGTGTTGCTGGTGGAACATAAAAGTTAAAGTTTCAGAAATATAATAGTAGAAATCAAGAGAGATTAGCCTCTGTGGCCTAGTAGTTAGGCTCTGCAATCGGAAGGTTCAAGACCTGCTGAACTGGGCGTGTACCAACCAATATTATTTTTTTCTAGAGCCTGTAAACGTTACCCAACGCTTATACGGTGAACAACAACATCGCAAATCACAAGGTGTGTAAACCCTATAACGGGCCCATATCACGTTGGCTAAGATACGCTTGGTGAAGCATGGCTCAGTTATATTTTTCTTATAGATACACTGTCCAATTTCATAAAAATACTAGTGGACGCCCCGCGATTTCATTCGCGTAGTTTCAGTATTTCATACAAACAATAACACCCTCTATATAGCGATGCGACCAACAGGATCGGGGTAAAAAGTATCCTATGTCCGTCTCCCGCTTCTAAGCTACCTCCCCACCAATTTTCAGCCAAATCAGCTCAACCGCTCTTGAGTCATAAATGGTGTAACTAACACGCCTTTTTTATATATATAGATATTGATACGTCAGACATTTTAAAAAACATAGTATTACGCTGCGGTACACCTATCACTACCTTCCAGCAGACTTCATGCCTATCACAGTCATGTATTTCGATAGTTTTAACTATTGTAAGCACGTTACTATTGGCTATATGGATGAAACCGAAATTACCTGCTAATACCATAATACCTAATTTAAATTCTGTGATCGGATCAAAATTAAAGTGCGTGCTTCAGCATAAACCCTTCCTCTTACCATTCATCACGCTCGGCTACGGCTTACGCATTACTGCCAGGGTATTAATATTGACAGACGTTTACTGCTAGAAGGATTAAAAATGGCTCTATTTGATCTTAGAAATCCTTCTTACTATTGGCATTAGATTTAGTTAAGTATATTGGTAGTATCTAGTGGACGCCCCGTGATTTCATTCGCGTAGTTACAGTATTAATTTATATTAAAAAAACACTGCCACCAAGTTTTAGAACCAAAACTCCACAATTCTCGTTTTTCTTATATAGATTTCTACCCCCCTTATTACTCCCTTGGTATATCATTTAAAAGAATTCATTGTAACAAAAATTGCACCGCGAAACAAAGCACTACAAAATTATTATTATTTTAATAAATAATCTAATTTCCAAAACGGGACATATTAAAATACGATTATTTCATCTGCGGAATTTCAGTTATTCACACACACTTGAACACCGAAAACACTTATGTCCACTGTTTCAGTACACGGTCCTTACTTTCTGTTGCCTAGCAACCTGCATATGAGCTACTATAACAAAAAGGTGTACCCCAGCGGCGGTACTCTCAATTTATCCATTTTCCGTGGGAAATTCTGGATATAAATGCTGCTTTTACAATGGCCTTTGTAAAAGCGGTATTAAAGTAAAGTTTAAGTGAATTCGTTCGGCTCCCCTAGCAAAGCGCTCTAAGACAAGACATACAACGCATTGCGATTCAGCACGATGTCGCACGAAGCGTGACATTGGTAACAAACAGTCAATCATAGCGCGTATTTTTTTTATTACTGCATTGCAACAAATTGCAGTAGTCGGTCTTAATACTAATAGTATTACGTACCCGTCGACCCCTGAACGTGGGGTAAAAAAGAAAGATACTGAAAAAAAATAAGTATTTTATATCACGTCTTCCTTTTGCATGAAAGAGTAACACACATTCAAACTTGCCCGTTTATAACATTCAAACAATCTTAGTAGAATTTGCTTACACACATCGTCTTCTAAACTTAGATTGGAAATACATATCCGAAGCAGATTCAAACTCGATAAAAGTCAATAAGTAATTCAAAAGTTAAAGCTCACCTGTGCCCATCATAGGGCTGATCGCTCCGATGATAGAGCCGCTTCGACTTTTAGGTTTTCCTCCTATAGACCCTCCCATGGCGCTCCCCGCAAGTTCTCCGCCGATCTCGAAAGCCACGGTTTTACTGCCTTCAGTACGAACTGACGGCCGTCTGCATAATTCTGAAATTTATTGTGATAGTTAGCGTAAAATTATGTACATTCGGATAATGTATTTTTCAAACGGTCATCTGAATATAAAATGATAATAATATGTAGTTTACCCTGTATTGGTGGAGGCTTCTTGCACACTTTTAAAGACCTATGTACATAAGTTTATATACATTTTATACGCAAACGACATTTCTCTTCACCGTGGAAGCGTTCTGCAAAGCGTACTCGAACTATATAGAAGAGCGTAAGTAAGAGATATACCAGTCAATTTAAAAAAAAGGCAGAAGTGTTGCATTCCGGTTGTCCCTGACTAACTAAATAAATAATATAAATTAATTCCTCTTCTTAAAACCGCATGTTCATCAATGTTTTCATAAGTTTTACAGCTTATCTAGAGAATAATATACTGTGTGTAAAATGACCCCGAGCAATGGTCTTAGAAACTTTGTTGGGCTCGTCAATATGAACAACTTTTACTACAGCGACAATGCGGGGAAACGCAAAAGAAAATGTATGTATGTATAACCAGACTATAAAAAAATTCTAAAAGTATTTTTATTTTTTTGACAGTTTTCTATTATCTGTACACGCATCGTGGAACACCAAGAACCTTGTGGTCACTATTCACACACTCAGCTACTGGCGGAGACTTATTACTGGCTATAAATTTTAATACAACCGTACCAAGTGTTCAAAGTAAATAGAACATTAATTGTCAGCTCAGACTTTGAAGAAAATTGCCACCAAGATCACGTACGGGCGGTCTTGAAGATGAGCAAGTGGTCTAAGTCATGAGAGAAATTCTAAAGATTGAAATTCTACGTAAAATGGAGGCCATATTTAATTTTCAATCGTTCTAAAAACGACGCAGTTTATTTTTTTCAATTCATTCTGATTAAAATATGAAAGAGTGGTAAATAGAGCACAATATAAGTAGTACTTTTTTATACATTTCGGTACAACGGTAGGAAAAACATTATTTTTACACCGTGTCTTTTTGCAGTGTCGAGTTGTAATTTAAAGACGTTGTCACTCTTTAACTTTGTGTTAAGTATCTTATTCTATGCGTGTATGCAAAACAACAGAAAAAGAACTCATGGCAATAAATGTTTTGCTTTATACACTTTTACTTTATACTGTTCTCTGCACCCTTACTAAATTTCAGTAAGGAGTCAGAGAACAGCCGTAGTCTTAACAGAATATTTCCAGATCACTCTGTATGTTAAGATTATAAAATATTTCGAGGAAGGAATTACCTTGAAAATGGAAGTGAGATAATAAAAAACTTTTTACTTATTGGTATCAAATACAAGTGGCTTAATTCCGTAGTTGCATTTTTATCCTGAAATGTCTCTATGGGTTTGTACCGAACTGATGTTACCATTTATCTTTCTTAGCTAAAAGGAAGGAAGCAAGACCGCCCACTTCCTGTACTACTTACTTGACTGTCCGCTTCATTATTAGGTCGGATTTATCTGTTTAATTATCAAGAGGGTCTTCTGCTGTCTTGAGATACGTTCAATTTGTAATCTTAGGTTTAAGAGAAACTGCAATCGTTTACTAAATCACTTTCGAGCCTATGTTATGTACTCCTACAATGAAATCTTTGGGAAGAATTCCGCATTTGATATCAGAAAATGTATGTGAACTTTTAATTGTCTTGTCCCTATTTTCCCTCATAAATGAATAAAGATGCCACATTGAAAAATCCATATTAGATGTCTGCTTCAAAACATGACTTACCATCAGGGTTAGTCCTCAGAGACTCGGTTCTGAGTACACTAATGCTGTCTTGCTCGCACACGTTGAAGCTGTTAGTGGATGGTGCGGGAGAGATGCTGTCCTTCTGCTTGGTGGGCGACATGTCGTTGCAGATGGAGCTGACAATGCTGGCTTTTCGGTCCACAGTGCATACTGACAGACGACCATTTTCTGATAGTCCCGCTTTCTAGAAACATGTTGATTAATTAAATTACATATTTCGCTCCTCATACCCAAGTACCACAAGGAAGAAAAGAAGACTGTAAGAACACTATAACGGTGATAAGCCCACACTGTTTGGTAAAATACAGTATTCCGTAAATAAATGCATCTGATTACCCCACTAAGGACTTAAAAGGCATGAAGGGTCTAATTATTTCTTTAATTTGTACTAATATGAGTAACTCTGCCCCACGGTCTGACGATGCAGTTTTTCCAATTCATGTGGTAATTTCACCTATGTATTAAAATTATAGCCTACATGTTAATCTAGGGTGTGAGCTACTCCTAATCCGTACTATTTCTTATTAAAATAACTCTACCCGTTTAGACGTGAAGAAGTAAAAAACATTGATGCAATATTTCATAGCATTTAATAATAATAAAAACCATTATTGTATGCTAAGCCAAAAACTTAATATGTGGTATCAGTAGGTACCTACTCTGTCTCTCAAAGAAAAAATAAATTCCTACGAAACGGAATAGAACCGGAAAAACCGCGGGTAAAGCTACTATAGTAATAAAATTACTCTTACATATTGTTCAAACGTTTAATCTTTCATAAATAATTGGATATCTTTGAAAAATCTTCGACCAAACTTCAACGGAAATGATTTTACGTATTAATCCCAAAATACAAAGGGCTGACGTAGGGTTGAGTGTTTGAGGACCCCTTTAAGCCGCGGGCCTAAAGTGCCTTCAGCAATCAAGACATAAGGAAAAGAGCCGAATGATCAGCCATATTTTCAGTACTTCTCATGATATAAATACGACCAAATTGTCATGGCCAAAAACCTTTAAGCTTATCTGCACGATCCACAAAAAGATTGGGGTTGCGTCCTTAAATTATTCGGTTACATTTTCGGAGTAACTGACCCTGAATAAATAAAAAAATACAAAACACAGTTGTTGTCATTTTTCGGAATCAGTCTAGTCAATTGTTTTGAAAGCTGTGTGGTGACGGTACAATTTGTCCGCCTTGGGGGTCGTAAGAGGCGGCCGCCGAGGGAACTCTTCAGAGAGAGGACGTCGTCAACCCGCCTGATTAAGCCTCAAACGTGGTGATTATTGGCATTTCCCCTCAATTGATCATTGGGGGAGGCCCTCGTCCAACAATGGTCGACATGTGGCTGATGAGGAACGGTTTTCACGAAGAAACAAAGGAACAGTATCCACATACAATACATTACCTATTACTACTATGAGCGCGACCTTATTCTCCTTCTGGAAGTCGGATAAAGACTGGCTGGACCGATTTAGCTTATTTTGTCTTAAATTATGTATTAAAGTCTAGGGAAGGTTGGAACGGTGAATATATGAATTATTATAATATAATTATTTCTTCCAATACACGGAGTACAAAAGTGACTTCATAAGGAAAACAATTGTTTGGCTAGTTAGTAGGTAAATAAATAAAGCTCTATGTTATCGTAGCGACGCGACGTAAATCATGACATCGATAGTCCTGTACACTCGACTAATAAGTAGTACTATAACTAATAATACTTAATAGAAGAATTTTTTGTCATCACATCGACAGATTTGTCGCCGAAAAGGTTAAGCTAACCAAATGGAGACAAGCCGCAGGTCTTCATAAGATCAGAGACGCCTCGCGATTTCATCCGCGATTGTTCAGTGTTTTTTTTACACTTTGCTGATATTACTGAGGATTCACTTTTCAATATTACGTAATCTAGATATAAAGGAACTTAATTGTAGCCTCTAACTGTAAAAATATCTCAAATCGGTCCAATCGGTTCAAAACATATTCAACTCCACAAAACAAACGATTCTTTCCCCTTTATAATATTACTATTCTGAACACATTTTGGTATTAAGAGTTTGTTATATCATGATATTCTACTCACGGCAGAATTGTGAAAGATTTATTTCTATAGAACACCCTTAGACCAGTTGGAATAGCAAAAAGAAACTTTATTTTCGTGTTGAATGAGAAAATGATAAAAGGTATCTAACCTACAAAGGAGCGTACGTTTGCGATTGTAACATGGAAGCTTAATCCTTAGGTCCAGTGGGAATAGTGCTAACACACGTGTGATAAGACGTTCACAATAGCTTCTATGCCATTTCGGAATACACAGAGTGAAAGAGCTAGAAATACTTTTGGCCTAGATACTAAAATTGTGCTTAAACGTATTTATTATTAACGCTTGTATTAATATAAACTTAAACAGCTTGTTATTTCTATGGAACAGAATTTGCACAGGTGGTGACGAAGGCGAAACATAGGTCCAAGCTTGGTTCCATTTTATTTCAAAATTAAAAAGCTTATTGGGGTGTTGGATCCAAAAGTAGAACTTAGAGCCTACAACCACACTATCGAGTGTGGTTGTGTGGCGCCAACATTGAATGGCGGGTTTCTAACATGACAGGTATCATCATCATCATCAGCCCATACTTGTCCACTGCTGGACATAGGCCATAACAGGTATGCGAGTGATAAATTGAGAGAGAGCGAAAAAGTGTTTAGTTCGCACAAAAAAACCAACAGAAAAACGTACAATAATAACGAAAATACGCAATAACTTTTTTGGTGCAAAAAGTCAGGTGGCTCAGCATTATGATGCGGCTTACACCCGGAACATTGATTTCCAGTACCAGCCCCTCTAGCACAGCACTCTAAGAAAGAAGTGACAAGACATATAATGCGCTGCGATTTGTTGAAACAAGCTCAGTGAGACGAAGCGAACTCGAACTCGTTGCTTAACATCAGGCAGAATGGTGGTCAAACGCTTGTTCATAGTGATAAAAAAGCGTGATCAGGCAATCAGGAGCGCGTATTTGATCTATGTCGTGTTTTTCTTGACGCGCGTGCTAGGCCTGCTGAAGAGTAGATCACTACTACTACTAGTATATTTAGTTTTAGCATTTATCTATCCTTTTTACCAGTGAATAAAGTACGAAAGTAAAGCTTAACGACACATAAGAGATTAATAGAGCTTTCCAAGTTTGAAATCTATAAATTAGTTATAATGAATATTATAATTATGCCGTAATCTAGTTTACTGACTATAAAATGAACGTTTTACATGAAAAAAGTTTTTAAACAGATAAATTTACATTTCATTATCTTTAATCATATTCTGTCGAAGTAAAATATCGTTTTACGTCTGTTCGCAATAACTACACCGGCTTTCAGAAACCTACTCGATCAGAAGCTTTTATTAACAAACTTTGGGTATAATACAGTACTTACTAACACGTACCTACCCAAAGTTCATACTTACTTCTCAACTCAAACAAAGTTTCCTTGGAAATGATTATCATGTCGACTTCGTATCGAAAACATTTTCTTGAATATGTTTTACTTTAGTCTCAGCATGACTACAACTTTACATAATAGACAGAGGACTTACTGCGGTTTAACTTAAGTACGCTTAAGAACTTAGTTATGAGTTAAGTGAAGCTTAGCGTCTTGCATACTGAAGTTTTCGGTTCGAGTTCGGCTTTTAGTAAGTAAATACTCATAAAAATACACTTCACGTCTTCCTTTTAATACCAAAGCAGGGTAGGCATAGGCACATGGCTAAGCAAATGTCCACAGTTCACCAAGCGCTAGCGTTAAATACTCATAAATGTTGTTAATATCTGTTATAGGTGTAAGTACAAGAAAATTGTAAATTGACACTTTTACGTACTTTGTTGATATGCCTTATGAATAAAATAAATAATGAAAAAATACCCTTATGTATTTTAATCCCAAAACCTGTGTAGGCAGAGGCACTTACTAAGTAAAATAAATGGTCATAGTTCACTAAGCACAGTTAATCCAAGGGTCTATCATCCTTGCAAGGTTGACACAACTAATAGCATGTCGCATACATTACAAGGACACGTGGTGCTTTTAGGTCATATTTACAATACATTATGACATTATATTAATAGTTTAAACCGGGCATTACGGCGCGAAATTAACCAAAGGTTTATAATTAATTGAGTTACCAACTAACGAAGGTAAGCTGAATGCTTATCTTCGTTTAATTTCGTACCGTAATGCCCGGTTTAAACTATAACTATAATGTGAGTACGCGTTCATTTAAAAAAAAATATTCATCATCATCATCAGCCCATACTTGTCCAGTAGACATAGGCCTCTCAAATTGCACGCTACACGCCAAAAAAATAATATTATGACATAATAATTTTGTCACGCAAAAGTGTGGATGGATGTTTGTTATTCGTAGTACGTAAACACTTTTGAACGGATTTCAGTGAAATTTATGTATCGGAAAAAGGCATAAGTTATTTTTTTAATTCAGTCAGTCAATTTTTCCTTTTACATCTATATGTATTTAGATACTATCTACTGAGTGTAGACGAAATGCAATTTGTGGCGTATTTACATTGAACGTTGCTGAATTTCTATTGTACCGGCGGCGGTGGTTGGAATATCAAATGTACGAGACAGAGGACGATTGAATACAATTTAATATTATATGTAAGTATCATACCTAGCAAAGACAGAAGGTGTACTAAGAACATGAACAATACTTAGAGGTAGGTTAGTTGTTGGCCCACCAAGTAAACCGGGTGAAAACAGTTTTAAGTAATTTAACTAAAATATTTCTAAATGTTACATAATGAATAACTAATATTACCTCCCCAATCGGAATGTTTGACAATACGGTATCATATAAAGTCACTTTGGCTTAAAAATCAGCCTCTTGACGTCCACTGCTGAACGAGGGCCTCCCCCAATGATTTCCATGATCGAGGCGAGTAGTCAATATGTACATGATTCAGACCAAACACAACTAGACTTGCAAGCAGCGTAGCACCTTCAGTTTGTCACTTTTCAACCAAAATCAATGGTAAATGATGTGCTTCTCGATCTAAACTCACTTTTACTACCAAATTTACAGTTTGTATCCAAACCTACCCTTTTTTTTATCGTTGGGAAATCCGTTATGGATACTCCACCGCTGGCGGCGACAACGGCGGGGTTATGTGGGACTCGCACCCACTAAAACCCCACGGTGACCACTCGCGCGTTACTGCCGTGGCCCCCGGGACGACCTTAGCCACTACATCAAGGGCGGCCCCAGCCGCGCTAGACCCTTACGGACCATCTCCGGCAATCGCGGCGGTACCAGGGTCACCGCGGTACAGCCATCGTCCTCGGAGACCGTAATTTAAGCGCACGAGTCCCCGCCCGTACGCTACAGCCCCCACGCCCTTTCAGTCGCCTCTTACGACAAACCTACCCTGCTATGTAGTAAGGGTCAGAAAAGAAATCCCCTTACTCTTTCATATAGTTGTCTCGCTTTATTCTAAACGTCAGTTTTGAATTGCAAGTCTAAATAGTTGTTTTTGGTCTGAGGTGCATGATGATCTCGTCTCGTCTCGCTCTCCCTTGCCTCGAATCAGTCCGTCTCGGTCAGACATCGGTTTTTATCCGAAATCAAAGGATCCCGTTGCCTGTGGATCGGATGCATATCTTCTGTACACACTTGCGCGAACGAGAGACTCTTTCGATAGGTTTTCGGCGAATGTGTTCAGCCGCCATCTTGTTTTTTGATGTCTCGCAAAGTAATGAAAAAAAGTTTTCAGTATTTTCCAAACGTTGTAAGTCGCGTACCTATTTAGTATCGTGTAACAAGACTGTTTTATTTTATACGTTATCTTCTTAGTACGAGAGAGGCACTATTTTTGGATTCATATTTTTTTAACAACATCGTAAGTTCTTGATATTGGAAATGTTATTAAACTGAACCAGAGTTTCAATTTCAAGTTAACTGAGCTGGAACTGAAATCTGGTGGAATATTTAGTTACAATACACTAACAAGTAAATAATATTTTTGTTATTAACACCTTGGTCAGACACTTCACATTTGTAACAATTACATAAAATGTATGTAATCCAGTTCATGAGATGGAAGAATTTTTTATAATTTTACTCATTGGAACTTTTCTGATATCTGTTATACTTACGGAATTATGGCCTGGTCACATATAACGATTACATCGACCTGCATATCGAGTAGTCCCTGGACTTATAAAAGTTTATTCAATTGTTGTCATTCCATCAAATTAATGTAATTTTACTCAAAAGAGCACACTACGTCGTCAATTGCTAACACACACAATTTAAAAATCTAATCCTGGACGGTATTAAGTAATTATTTCTATGGAATCGTTGTCACAACAATCAAGTGCGTAAAGGCGTGAAGAATACGGATATGACATCATAATGTATATTAATCGTATTACTTACAATTGTAATCGATTTGTTTACTCAGATGTAGATAATTACCCCATAACCTATGAAAATGCCAACTTGCATCAGATACGGTATTTTGTCTGTGTCTGTGATTAATTTAAAATGTATCTTATTTGGTGATGTTAAAGTGTATGAATTTAACTCACCATCAAAGAAAAAACTCCTGACGTAATGAATCGTCCTCAATGTCTACAAGTAAAGTTTTGTTATTGTCAGCGAAGAAAATGGTTAAAACAATAACAATAACATCACTCTAAGGTTGAAATTAATTAAAACTTGTCTCTATAGCAGGCTATAGACAAGAGATTTCTTAGAAATTCTTATAAATATCATTAGAGAGCTGATTTCTTATCCTAATGTAATTCTAGTTACATATCATGTCATGAAAGCCAATATGGGAGTGGGAAAATTACAAGGTGCGAAGAATGAAGGACAAAACTCGGTAGGTATGATTAATTTATGCTCAACATAAGTTTTTTATGAGTATAGCGGTTAGAGATCATAGAAAAGATAATTGCTGAACTATTACAACAACGGCGTACCTATTATCTGAATCACGTAACCACTATCTTATTATCCTTGTAAGTAAATACCTCAGTAAACTTTTAAGTACCGGTAGTATTATACAATTTTTTTTTATATTACAATAATAATACGACATGTAATCACATCCCTAAGGTAATACATAATTACGTTCTTAAGGTATTGTCACACCAAACAAGGCTTAAAACTATAACGATTTTTAATCGACTTTTCCCAAGTTGGTGGTATTCAAAATAAACGATATTACATGGTCGTACATCGTACTGTACTTCGATACCGGGAGCAGCTGTAACATAATTGTAAAATTTGTTTGAACAAGACGGTCTCTAGCCAAGATGTCCGATTAATTCCGGTATCCGGAGCTTGTGGGTACGTTTATTGGTTTAGCCAATGACCCCATTATCGGGGCAACGAGTGGCAATCTAAGAACATATTCGCTGAACTGTAGAGGAAAGCCGGTGTCAAGTAATTTGTGAATTGAGCTCGGCCTTTGCTTGGTCAAAGTCTAAAACTGTCACTGTCACTGTTGTGAGGAATTTGACAGAACTTAACACTTTCAGTGACATACCCCTCCTGTCGACGTCATGACAACAAAACTTCTATTCGAGTGTTCACGAAATGTTATTACTGTTTATAGCGAAACTTCGGCATAACAGTTAGCTTTATAAACTACTAGTGACGTCCCGCGATTTCATTCGCGTAGTTTCAACTTAAAAATTTCATACAAACCATAGCACCCTCTAGCGACGCGTCCCACAGGAACGGGATGAAAAGTATCCTATGTCGTCTCCTGGTTCTAGGCTACGTCCCCGCCAATTTTGAGGCAAATCAGTTCAACCACTATTATAGTTATACTAGTTATAAATAGTTTAACTAACACGACTTCCTTTTATACATATATACAGGCTGACTTCGGGGTCATGGTCCGGACCAACATTTTCTAACTCAGAAAATTGTAGCGATTCCAACAGTATAATTGTTTTTGTGCCTCAGACAGTTTAAATTTCTTTTTTTACCTAATATTTCCAACAAAATCAAACATTTATAATCGCTATCATTTGATGATTAAGAAAAATTTGTTCTGGATCATTACCCCAAAGTCTCCCGGGATAGATATAGATGTTTTTAATCCGCCCTGCAAAGAGGCCTCCTCTAGCTCGCTTAACGACTACCGTCAAGTCAAAGCCAGTGTTACAGCCAGGTGTTAGCGTGCCTTGTGAAACGAAAGGATCTAACTTAAAGGCCATCCATCCAAAGGGTGTCCGCTCCTAGTGTTACTTAACTTCGATGATCGGTTTCGATTACCGAAACTAAATGAGCTGCGAGTTCTTAATTATTGAATTGAGTTAAATTTAACATAAATAAAAAGGGTACTTTGTAAATTAACCACCCACCAAATAACAGCAGTACTGATGAAGAATGGGGCATAAAATGTCCGCGTTGGCATAACCTCGGGACCGTTTTGTAATCACCGAGGCTCTGACTATGTACCTTTCACCAAAAGTTAAAATACATGCTTTTCAAACTTAGAAGACGACGTTTTAACTTCTTCTTTGATCTTAGTACGCGAAGGAACTTCAAGAATACATACGGCACAGCGATTTTCAAAGGATACTGCAAACCAACTTTTAAACTATGTTCCGTACACCTCAAAGAGTTCACAACAATGTTGGTTTGCTGTTAGCACTTTATTATTATGTACCTACTTGGAGCCAAGGAGTCACGCGACGCAACTGTTTATTCGAAAACAATGTATAAAGAATCTTCTATTCGATTCTTACATCATTGCAATGTTCAGAGAAGGTGCCGTGTGGCGACGACGACGAATAGAATACATGACCTGTCACTACCCCAGTCCAACTTATTCCATCGGGGGGTACTGTGCGAGGCGACCGAGGGAAATCTCTAGAGAACAGGCAACAGCGCACTCTTAGATAACCCACAACACCACTGCGCTCGCCAACCCGACTGTCAAGAGTGGCTATTATTAGCATTACACCCCAAATGATCACGAAAATTATTAGGGGAGGCCCTCGTCCAGCAGTGGACGTCATGTGGCTGATGACGGTGAAGGTGAGATGTATAAATCAAACTTTTGAATGTATGAATGAACGTTACTCGTCACTGCACACTGTTCATTACTAATGTAAAATTTACTCTGAAAATTGTAATCCCAATGTACATGTCACGTGTACAAGTGAAGAGTAGGCTGTTATCTGGTTTACCACTCTAAGGTTGAGACTTAAATGGATGTCATTATTACGTTCGTTATTGGTTGGTTTAATGACACAAGACCGTATAGTGAAGTGGCGTGCACACCATATAGGCAAAAAGACACTGCCTTCCTTAGTATTTCGGTTACCTGACCTATAAGAAAGTTATTGCTAGATCCTTTTTTGTTGTACTCACGACATAAGCTAACGAAAGTCCTGTGTTTTGTGGGTGAGATAGGTAGGTCATTTCTTAATGAAACGCGCACAGACATTACAACTCAATATTGTTCACCGGGTACATAGACGCGCCTATATACCCGGTGAACAATATTGAGAGGTAGGTAGGTACCTATATTTCGTAAAGACAAGTTACCAAGCTCTACATAGGTGTTAAAGCCAGAACACGCCACTGGTATAGTGTGAATTAAAGAGTATAATGCTGTTATTGTTTGTTATTAAACTAGGACCCCACCGCTCACAGTTCAGGATAACAGTACTGTGAAACTTAAATTGTCCACTCCCGTATTAAGCATTTTTTTGTTTTTGTTTTACATGAACCCGCCATAAAAAATGTCGATGAGCTCCAAAGAAGAACGGAACAGTCACGTATTCTGCCTCGTCAAAGGCTGCGATATAAATTGGCAATATCCGCGAGAGCTATCGATGCGAAGTCGAATCATGTCTATCTACTTACTGACATGAACATCATATGGGACGGGGGCTATTCTCGTTTCTCACACGAACACAGATGTAGAATAAACATTTTGGGATTATTCCACTAGTTTTATAGGACTACAATGAAATAGAATCAGGACTCAGGAACATTAAAGTGTTCCTCATATAAACTTCTACCCCCTTTTTAACTCCTTACTTATTTACTTTTTTTTTAATCACTATGAACAAGCGTTTTACCACCATCCTGCCTGATGTTAAGCAGCGATGTGGTCTACTTAACTTCAAATCCTTTCTTATATCATGTAAACAATGTAAAAAGAACCCCTGTGCAAAATTTCAGCTTTCTAGGATCAAGGATTTGGGCTGAAATTTGACGAGTCAGTGATGAATAAAGTAGTCAGATGTTTGAGTTTCATACCGGGTTAGTAGGGTAGGGTTAGGTAGGGTTAAGTCGACCTATCCCCGCTAAAAACTAATAGTAGACATAATTTCTGACAAGGGGACCCCCTAGCCTAAACTTATTCCATTTCCGGCTATTCTACTTTTAAACATAAAAAAAAACTTAAAAACCCCAATTTTTTACGTGTAAACCTGAGAATTTTTGTTTTTATTGTAAAACTGTTTTTTTTTTTTTAGATTGACGATAAGATGTTTAATTATGTTGATAACCAAAACTGCAGATTACTTTACAAGATTAAGAGTGAGAGATTATTACAAGTACTATATTACTAATATGATAAATGGGAAAGTGAGTTTGTTTGTTTGTTCCGCTTTCACGCCGTAACTACTGAACCGATTGTTTTTGCAGACGTATAGTTAGAAGTCCGGTTTAAATAATAGGGTACTTTTTATCCCGGAAAAAATGATATTCCCGAGAAAAACAAAAATATTCCTTTATACCGCAATATAACCGAAGTCCACGCGGGCGAAGCTGCGGGCGGAAAGCTAGTAAGTATATAAGTAGAAATATTGAGTACTAGGCGGGAACTAGTACGATCCTTCTCTTGGTAATATATTACGTATTACGCACGATCGCTTTAAACACCGTAGGCTGATTTCGTATCTTAGGTGGCATGGCAGGTAAGTGGCAGCGTCTGCCCTAATCTGCTGATATTACTATCTTTTGAATAAGAGTTATAATATTTAGTGGCGTAATAGAGACAGCTCCGTATTTTCATTTACTAGCATCTCATACACTTAGCGTGATAATTTTGTATTTGGTCAATACCACGGTTAAATGAAGGTATCTAGCAAGCAAATGCCTCTGCCTAGCCCTCTTTCCGATCCCCTTCTTTATTTTCTGACAAAGCACGAATAAATTGTTGTTTCAATACATAATAACGAAAAGGAACGACCGGTAATATACAAGCATAGAAGCATATTTTTATGACATGAAACATGCGATCAGGATTTTCTTTTTAAACGCTCAAAGAACAAAGCCTTGAATGACTTCACAAAATTGTATCCTTCAACAATACATAGTGTGAAAGGAACTTCTACCGTGATTATATTGCGATTGAACCGCTATTGAAAGCACTTTGCTGACGTGTGCTTCAACGAAATAAAAGCAACGCTTTTATTCCAATGACGCTTGTTCGATCAAACTGAAACAAAATTTTCTTTTACTAGGTTTAGCCAATATCTTTTCGAAAGTACTAATTTTACGGATGCGAAAGTTTGGATGAATGAATATTGTGGGAATGTTTGACCTTTTTTCACGCGAAGGGTACTGGACGGATTTTGAAAAGACTTTGCAATATTTTTGCTTACAAGAATAACAAGTACTTAGGCAGTTCGCGAGAAAAAAATCATAAAGAATTATTTTTTCTTAAATATTTTCATGGTTCCGTCCGTCGAGTGTCACTAGTTCAATTATTTTATGTGATGGTTCGTTAAAATTGTCTTATTCAAGCCTCAACTCAACTTCGCACCTATAAAAATAGTTGCTTCACGAAAATATACCATCCTCCATTGAAACAATGGTTTACTTTTGTATAACACCCAAACCGAACGATCGAGAATCGAGACATCTGTCTTCTCCCAAAGAGTTGACATTGAACCGAGTGTGTGTAATCAAACGCGATAGGTTGCGGACCAAAGAGTTCTTTTGAGAGATTCGCACACACAATTTCCAACCGCTGATTTTTCTCATGATGTTTTTTCTCGCCATAAGAACGCTGTGCACCGTAGGTACATTAACTCTGAAAAAGAGTATTGGGGTGTGTACCAAGGCAACAGATGGGGCCTGTTCAACAAATGCTACTTTTGTAAATTACCTACTGTGAAAATTCAGTTTACATTGCAGAGACAGAAGGAAATTTGTGAAAATAATCAAAGAAAAATGGACCTTCTTATTTACACCAGTGTCTTCTTGTTTACATTAACACGGTAATGAGCCATTTTCTTGTAGAAAAAAAACATAAAATATATCAAATGAGGAATAGCAATGTTTGACTTTTTTTATTTGAGTCTGGGCTGAGACCCATTTTCCATTAGTCAGCAAACTTTCTTTGTAGAACTGTGTACCTTATTAATGCAATAGCCAGCAAAAAAATAATTTAAAAGCTAAGAAACAAAGTAGTCCTAATTTGTATCTCATCACTTCCCGCGCAAAACTCCCAGAAATATTAACTTTTTTTATTGAATTTGATTGAAGACGAGGAGCAGTGAATTGTTGGAATATTTTCGTGAGAGGCATTCAAACCTCTTCAAAAAGTTTGTGATTCGTCTAAATATCTATTTCGATATACCATGGTTCAGAATTACGTTTTTCAAGAAGTATTAAATTCAATGTTTTTTTATTACTTACAAGTGTTTTTGGAATACAATGGAATTGACGACCTGAAAAATAATCGCAGCGTTTCGATTACTTCCTTTTCCTGGCCATTCATGCGTAAGAGGGTAGACATGATGCGAAGTCGACGTTACGGATATCAAATATTTTGACAAAATCCCCGAAACATTTTGAAAGAGTCGCTGCTTCGTCCCATTTTAGTCTCTATATCTTACCGTAAATAAGTCCTGGGGGGTTACCACGAGGTCTATCTACAAAACATTATTTGCTAACAGTCCCCTAACGTAACATTAAAAGGTTTTATTTTAAATAATCGTTTAGACCTAAACTACTAAATACGCTTGGTGAACCGTGGGCATTTGCTTTAGCAAGTGCCTCTGCCTACCCCGCTTTGGGATTAAAAGGCGTGAAGTGTATGTATGCATGTACCTAAACTAAACTCTTGTGCTGTCTCACTCGGACTTTCATCAGCCGAGAGAAAATAGTATTATTATTATTGTCTTCTATACTCAGTAAGACAAATTATTCATAACATACATTATAACATTATAGATCGCAATAAACGTATTGAATTTCATTGAAACAGCTCTAGAATTAAACGTTTTGCCTGATGAACTTTTGTTACATGGACAAAAATAAAAAAATCGACGTATTCACTTTTCAGAATAAAAACGGGGCTATAAATTCATATAAGGTCATATTTAATGATTTTTGGGTTCCTAAATGTGTGGAATGGCAAGCTCGGGACCCGTATAATTTTAATTAATTGTCTTAATGTTCGTCCACCCGTAGCAGTATTTAAATTTGCAGACTGTCAAGTCATTTCAATTTAGATCTGAGGGATGGAAAGCACGTTTCTTCATGTTTTAGGTAAATGTAAAAGCACTTTGAACGATTTTTTACCAGTGAACGATTTTTTACTCTGTATGTACCTATATTTGTTGTTGTAAAATATTTATTTATTTATTTATATACTGAGATAAATTTAGTGATTTAAAAAAGTTTTTAAGGTTTTTTCTTTGGTGGAGAAAGACACAAGATCGGCTTATATGCAACAGTAGACGTCAATGGACTAACAAATAAAAACTTGTTGCGCTACCGATATGGCAGAACTTATAATAGTAGCAATATTTTAATGTTTTTTTTAAGGAAATCAGTCTTCTAAATACCTATAGTTTGTTTTCATTTGCATTTGATTAATTTGAAAGTCATATCGTGGCACATGAATAATATTATGCTATAACGTTATACGTACTTGCATATTCTAATTATATTGATAGTCACAATATGCACACAGAACTATAATTAGTTCATTGCAGATAGGCCATAGAATTCCATGGTCACATAATTCATGAACGAGGCGACACGTCAAATTTTAAGCAGCGGTTCCATAGGTAATTCATGTCCTCTTGGTCGCAATTTTGCACAAGTATGCACGTGACATGAAGTGGAAAAAAATAGTTTTTTTTACCTTACTGGTTTATTTTTTTGACATGTAGTTATCTATTTTGTTCATTATTTAAAAATTTCCTCTCACCGCAACTTGCATACAAATACTCTGACTTTAGAACGCCAAACTGTTTCAACTACATACATGTACAAGTTGCACTCAACTTGCACCTTTTACTCAAGCGGTCTGTATAATGGAACCCAAATTAAAGTTAGGACAGATTTTGCTTACCTTAGGTGGTACGATCAGGTATGTCTCCACTTTGTGATCAGCGAGGTAGCCTTCTCTCGAGGCGCCGTCTCCAGGCTCCACTTCGAACCTGTCACCGAGCTGCAGCAGAGTAGCCTTCGTGATATGGACGCGTCTGGATCAAACATTTTCAGATCAAACATGGATAGTAAATTTAGGAACGAACTGTTCTAAACGCCCGGAGCGCTCCAACATACTGCGGCATATCCTAGATAAGTATCTTCTGTTGCACATACGTATTTTTATACAAATCAAAACAAAACATTATATATATTGTCAGTAAGAATAGCGGTCTTACATAAAACAAGTTGGAAAATTGAAAGTACACTTGGTAATTGTAAAGAGAAGCTACGTCAGTTCGGAAAGGTGCCTTGTAATTAGAGGAGAAGAACTCACAGGAAATTCCCTGCTTATCTCTCTCCGTCGTCTCTATTATACATCTAGATAAAGCGCGGCAGGAATTTTGTCTTGCGCATTGTTCTCTGAGTCACCAACATCATCCTATTAGCTCACTAACGTCCACTGTTGGATGTAGACATCCCTAAAAGCATGCCAGAACGATCGGTCTTGTGGATTTCTCCGCAAATGTATGCCCGCCGTCTAAACCAGTTGATGGGACCACCTTTGTGAAGCATCAATCCATGCTGTGCGTTCCTATTCGTGGCCGCCTAGGCCGAGCTAGGACTTTCAGACCCCAGCTGTCATCAGTCCTACGTGTCCTGCTCATTGCTATTTCAGCTCTGCAACCCGACATGTTTGTTTGAACGCAGTCAAGACATTACTTAAATTTCGCGAAGCGTTTTATATGCACACTTCGCATTCGGTGCATTTTACGTCAGTTGTACGTATAACATTTCTGCTCGATCGGTTGAATATTCCGCTTTTACAAACATGGAACCACACATTGGAAGTTTAATAAAAGCTTGGAAATACCGATGTGTTGAACACTGAACAGACACAATTATAATGCGGGTACTTATTTAGAAAAGCCCCGTGAGACGACGGTGATAACACCTGCATACCGCTATTAAGGTATGTTATAAATAACTTATTACTTCTATTATGTTTCGCAACTTTATTCAGTGAAAGAAAAAGTAAAAAAATCTTCAGGAAGCGAAAAATTCTGCCCTAAATGCAATCAGTACTCCAACGAAAAAATACAAATAAAACAATATCTGAGTAATCTTGTTTTACTTAAGTTCGGATTTCTTTAAGTTACGATAGACAATGGCAGACCAATTTACAATAAAAACTGTATATCTCAGACCTTCAAATAAAGTACGTACTACGCCTATCTCACGCTCTCCAGTAGCCAGCAGATTGAACATCCATTTTACGGATAAATTGTTATTGGATCGAAGAAAATCCATTTGGTTGTTTCATCCTGATTGCATACCTTGTTGTAGGAAAATGACTTTTCGTTAAATCATATTTTAAACTCCGTAAAAGCCAATTTTCAATGTTTGAGAGGAAATTCGCATCGATAAAGAGATTATAAAGTAGTAGAGCGGCGTTGAACGTAGAAGGGGCAATACTTCTACTAATGGTACCATCGATACATATTGGTATCACTAGAGCCAATTATCTCCAGAGCCATTTAGTATTAATAAGATAAGGACTTCCTCACTCGGGGCGACAGTAACATGATGTTAAATATACGCGATGACGGGTAATATTCTCATTCCAATCTTCGCTCTTAGTTTTAAAGATTCCTCGTAAAATCCTGACTTGAGTGACGAAACTCGAAAAGTCCAATTCGGTTCCAAATACAGGCAATAAAACGACAATGCTGTCTCTACTAACACTGCGCTGCCCTGTGGCGTGACAAAACGTTTTTCTTTCACTCTTAATTCCACGAAAAAGGGTGCGTATTAAATAAATCTGTCTCTTTCCTTTTTATTGCAATTTATTGCCACAGCCCTACTCCGTCGATAGCCGCACTATACAACTCTATTTTTCGCATTCAAATGACACCAAAAAATTCGCCCAGTATGGAAATCACAATTTTATAGGATTTCTCGACAAGCTGCATACGATTTTATCCCCTATTGAATACCGTATGATTGACAAGCGTGAACTCAATTTGCACAAAATTGTCATTTCAACGGCAGTGGTTTTTTTTCCTTTTGAAGCAATTACCTCGAATCAAACGACCGAGTACGTAGGCATTTTTGTCATGCGAGGTAACTACACACAGTAATTCGTACAGAATAATATCAAAGATATTACATTTGTGAAACCGCAATTACATCACGGCTGAAATACTTACACATGATAGCAAAATGTACATTAAGTATTCAGAAGGACTACGTTTTCTTTTACCAAACTAAAAGGATTGAAAACATCTTGCAGACTATTACCTATATAGAGAAAATAAAACAGGTAAGTACATCATTATAGTCCACCTTATACGCGGTACAGTTTCGTTCTACCAAATGAAACATTATTATTTTGTGGTGCAATATGTGGTATAGTAAGTTATACGTATGTAAATTGACAAGAACCGTAATGATCTTTCTTAATCATCATAAAGGGCAATTTAATTCAGCAACAATAAATGTAACTGAGACTTTTCCGCTGCCTTTTAGGCTGTTTTATATCTATAGACACCAAAGCAACGTATTTTTTGTCTCTACAGAGAAAATGAGTTTAATTTGTATTCCAGATTACCTTATAAAATATTAATGAATGAATATACAAGTACCTGTATAATATCAAAAAGATCCATCAGGAAATTTTTAAATAGGTACATACTTAATGAGATAAAATTGACAATCTAGGGAGAATCGGAGTGAATTAATAAATTAATAATAATAAAATTACTAATGAAAAAGGCTAATACCATCTAATGTTTCATCATACGAATGTTATAAACGCGAAAGTTATGACGGCTGTATGGATATATTGTGTTACCTTGTCACTACACCTACTGAAAGGGTTTTCTGATTCTTAAAGAATCTTCCGATCCTTAAATCCAGAATTCTAATCTGAAAAAAGATTATTAAACTTTCATCAGAGTAGTGTAGGTAGTAACTTTTGAGTAGGTACTTTCCATTCAGAAGACATTAAACCCTAAGAATAAATATAGGTACGTGATACCAAAAGCACCCTAAAAATTTCCAGTTGACGGTCTAGTATTCAGAAGGGGATTTGTAAAAGCCGATTTATACCTTGTCAATTATTTAAATTACAGTGAGAGCTTATTGTAACGGTATTGTCAGAATAATTCTGGGTTCTAAACTAGGCCACATTAAGCATAACAAATGAACTTGGACTAAAAAATCACGTGCGACATTACATCAGGCAGTTCAATTTATATTTAAGCAGTCCACGTCCAAAATGTAAAGATCTATGTATAATTAAGCAAAGAAAACACTGAAGGATTACAAGGCATTTATAATTCATATTTAAATGTCTCTGTTGAACTGTGTTTCCAAAATGTTATTATAGATCGTTGACAAGTCGATTTCTCTGGCACTAAGAAAATTTATAGAAATTAAACTGTCTGAGTGCCAGTATAAAGCCTCTGATTTATTGAGCTTCGCAAAGGCTACTTTTAGCATGTTTAATACACAGTAATTCACTGTTGTGGCATTACAGGCGCGCACCTACATTTGAGTATAGCTCATCTGCTTTTAGAATATACTTGGCAGACTACAATTCCGTTGTTCCATCTCACCCATAAGTAAGTGACCAGAAAAGCGTAAAAGGATAAAATAACAAAATGTCACGTATATCCTAAAAGCTGATCAAAAACGCAAACGTGTACCTGTGCGTACATTAATTATACTCAAACGAATGTACCTACATAATCTTGAAGGATGTTTGGTCGTATTCTCATTGTTGAGTGAAGAAATCCCCGAGGAGAAATAAGACTTAAATAAAACAAGTACATACAAGCAAGTAGAAGACGTGATATGAAATTTTCCAGACTTGACAGTGTTATGTGTACGTAGAGTACCTACTTACTTATAAAATAAAAGGTGGGAGGAAAAATAGGAGAAGCCCAGTACAGGCGTTAGGTTGCTTTAATTTGGTGCCCTAACAAAGATATGGGCGCAATCTTTAGAGGTGATGCCGTAAATTTCAGCTTATCAAACACATACACATATAAATAAAATATACTTTCCTTAAATAAATAAAATTTAATCAACTCGTAATAGAAACGTCGCGCATGGTGTACCTTCAAATTACCGCAGAAAAAAGTTCAGGGTGTGGATAGTAAGTACCATCTTTTCATTCATCTCTTTATTGGGTACCCCATGAACATCTTTAGCCTTACTTCCTAATAATACAAGTATAAATGTTAATGTATTCTGCCTATGGCGCTTTGACGCCAAAAAAAAATGTATTAGAGTAAATGCCAGAAATACCCTGAGAAAAGAGGCTGTATAATTATTTTCTCAGTAGCGTTGAGATTCAGTACAAGCATGTACCTACTTATACTCAACTAGATTTCCACCCGCGGCTTCGCTCACGTGGACTTCAGTTATATTGCGGTATAAAGGAATATTTTTGTTTTCCCTCGGGAATATCAATTTTTCCGGGATAAAAAGTACTCTATTATTTTATCCGGACTTATAACTATACGTCCACAAAATTTCAAAGCAATGGGTTCAGTAGTTACGGCGTGAAAGCGGAAGAAACAAACAAACAAACTCACTTTCACATTTATAATATTATTAAAATTTTAAGGCTTTAACTTCGGAGGATCAACCTCAGCGCAGTCATCTATGTTCAAGATACTATGTGAAACAAAGAGGTTGTACATGACGGCTACTAGCTCACTTATAGTTTCTGATGAAAGTCAGTGGGTTAGGTTAGGATTCAGAGAAAAGTATCCGAATTATATTTTAGTCGCCATACAGATAAGTCTTACCCGGCAATCCCACCAGACTCCATATGGTTGGCGAGTGTAACGTCGTCACTCCACACGTCAAACTGCCACTTTCTGAGCCCGAGCACGCCGCAGAGCACGTTGCCGGAATGTATACCGATACGCATGTCCACGTTGAAGCCGGTCGCCTCGCGGACAAATCTGAGGGAAATGTATGTAATGTACAGAAATAAGTAACATCGCGCGAGATATCCTTAGTAGAAACGTAGTACGTTTCAGATTTTGATTCCAAATCGGGATACTTGATGCACTTGTTAATCAAAAAGTTACAGTTCATCGAGAGTATTTAACTTAACTTGACAGAGGGTGGGCCTAAAGACCTTATGAAGTCCACACTACAACATGTTGTTGATGTGTGTTTTAACACTATATTTTTCTTCACAGAGCGTTTCTTAGGTCTCGAAAGAGACCCATTAACCTATGACTGAGCCCGAACCCAAAACCTTGATTGAAAAGTTCAAGTACCAGATAACTAAGCTAGGTCCGCTCTCTAGAATCAGATAATTAGGCATCCATATTCGCTGATATAATAGACAAAACCTTCGAGACATGTTGCTTCCTAGGTCACTGTAGCCTGACAATTTGAGCTTAGATGTATAACTTTTCAGGAGTTCGATACACGTAGCGCCACCCCACGAGAGGTAGACGGAGACAAACGATCTCCAGCTGATAAGATCTCTGGCACACTCCTCTAGCCTCTTTCACAATCATTAATCTCTTCATGCATGCCTGTCGGATTTTGATCAATGAACGTTCGGCGTAGTCAACCTTATTGACATTATCCTTTTACATTTCGCTCTAAGTTAATTTTGAGAAGACTAACCCCTTGCTCAACTCAAGCAAATTGACATGATGTAATCTACAGGTTTGTATATGCATAACAAAAAGAAATCGACCTCCTCATCGATCATAGCATGCACAACCAAAGCTGATCGAGTTTATAGGTCCCATTTTTTTTTAATTCGTGTTCAATGGGGTTTACATAAACAGTAGACTAGTGCTTAAAAGTGTACCTATTTCAAAATCACCATGTTCATTACGTTAGGTTACATTAGGTTGTGATGCATAGCACAGTTTCGTAAATTGCCACCAGGTGGTGGAACATAATTAATATTAACGAAGGTACGGTAAATTCAGTAAATTAATCAAATATCTAGAGAACAAAACAAGTGCTCACTTACAATGAAAACGTAATTGCACCCTTTCTTCTCTATATGAGTCGTAGCTATGATAAAATATGAAATAATACCTGTTTCTGTCCAAAATTGGACAGAACAATCTGTCTCCTTTGATATTTCCTTTTCCCTGTCACAACATTATGGATCCGTATTACAGTGCGTTCGAGAAGGAAAATCACACCATCTCATTAATTATTTATAGGTACGTTTGTACGATACAGACTTGTCCGTTATAAATGTTATATGACACGAGTGAACAAGCTAGGGTGGCAGATTTACGTCAGATTTGCACTGAAATGCGAAGAATTATGTATCTGCCTGTCTAGTCCTTGATATCGTAACGCGATTTTTACTTATAAACCTACGAATCCTAAACGACAGAGTTTTAGGAAAACTTTTACGAAATACGACTTTATTGTACAACTTTTGTTGTTATAACAAGCACTTTCGTAGACACTGCACTCAAGACGATAAAGTTATATTATTATCACGTTAAAGGACAGTATAATTATGTCGTCGAAATAGAAAAGGGGTAACTGATGATAACTTTTGTCGGATATGAGTTGGACAAGTCTTCCTTCGGCTAAGGCAGATATAACGCAATTTAATATTGTTGTCAAAATACAATAAACTGCTGTCTGGTTTACATCATTTATATTTTACTCTAACTGCAATCACGATCACGTCTAATCACTGTGCTGAACTTATACTTAAAAGCAGACTTAGTGCCCTGCAATTCAATGACAAAAGGGTAATTTATGGACGGATATACGTAGGAAGACTTCATACCTGATAGTGTCGATCATCTGCAGTCCCATGTTCACGCAGTTGTACGCATGGTTAGGCCTCGAGACTGGAAGACCAGACACGCAATAGTAGCAGTCCCCGAGGATCTTGATCCTCATGCATTGGTTCTCCTGAACAAGACAATTTTTATATTTGAGTATAAGCATTTCATACTCCTAGTCGGTCACAATAAAGCAAAGGCGCATTACATTATTGTCATGAGAATATGTGTTTAATTAAATACTGAATGGCTTGAGACTATTTTGACTATTGGTGGCAGTAGTGGGGGGAACCGAACGATGTTTTAGCCTGGCAGAGGAGTTTTGTGATGTTTCCAGTGGCCATTGCCTACTGATTACGAACATCCCATAGCCTGTCCTTCAATATTCTTTTTAGTAAAGTGCTCGCATACTTGCGTCCTATAGAGCATAAGGGTGTGATTAACTTAACCCGGATTTCCTCCTCCGAAGTATGACAGGAGTTATTCACTATCAAGGAGTTATGCCTATCTAACTCCTAACGACAGCAAAATATCCAATAGAAAATACATAGAAACAGGATCACGAACAACTTATTCCGTAGTTAAACCAGATTATTTACACTCGACTAAATATGACGTAAAAGCTGAGAAGGTATAAAAACACGTGTCAAAAATATTTTTTGTACGTATAACACACGATTAATAGGAGAGATTTCTCACAAGCTCAAATTAAATGAAATCGCCATTCGGATGCAAACTTTAGTTTACCTGCAGTTTAATATTTTCCGAAGAAAATTGTGACTAAACTTCTAGCTACACGCCAGAAGAGTCGTATGCGATTTTGCCAGTATGTCCTGTGTAACGGTAGTAAGGCGAAACTCTTTGGCCAATATTTACCTTACGAGGCTGCCTTGTGAGCGTACGAGTAACTTTTCTCTTGTAAATGATCCTAAAATGAGTTCATTGTTACTGTGCGGAATGTTACCATGAACTCATTTAGTCACCGCAAGTTTAATTGTAGTCATTACCTCAAAGGATAATATAAGTAGAATTTCACGAAATTTTACCGCTATCCATCAGTTACCATCTGCCGTGAGACTAATTACAAACAATAAAATTTGCATAAGGAAATGGACTTTTAAGTGAATGAATTTGGGAAGAACAATTGGCGACAGAAAACTCACAGTTAGGTATATTCTCTTGGGTTTATCGACAGAAAGCATTTTCAATGCATCTTATCTCATTTAAAATATATCTTTGACACGAATTCACATGTTATATACTTGTATCGTGCTCTATACTCTAATGACTTAAAATAGACCCAGGATTTTAAAATAACCAAAGAATGTTAAGATTGAAGAACGATTGCTTCGTTGAGTGAGTTATAGTCTTTATTTTCACTTTTTGCATGCAATATACGACTAATATATAGGATATTAGTCGTATATTTTAATTTATTTATTAACATACATACACTTCACGCCTGTCTCCCAGAGGGGTAGGCAGAGACTACAGATCTCCATTTGTCACGATCCTGACATACCCCTTCGCTTCATCTACATTCATACATCTTTTCATACATGACCTCCGGTTTCGAGCACTTTATTTTTTAACATCTTTATATTTATGTAAGTATAAATGTAACCTCTGTTGGTGGTCAAAATACAAATGACAATAAGTTACGGGTTAAGGAAAGGTCTACTAGCTACATGCTTGGAAGTAGGTCTCGCTCCTGTTTTTGTATCGAAGTGTTCCCTGATAATTTGTTCTTGTTCTCCTTGTGTTCCTAGTATCCAATAAATCTGTTTATTTATCCCCAACTGCCTCTTTCATTCACTAGCTATTACAGTCCACTAGTTCACTAGTCACCCTTTTTATCATCTTGTCTTAGTATTATGATGTTTAATCGATTGATATGAGACCTGTTGACTATAATGAAACTGTGAATTATAACAGTGCAGATTGTTCCTGTACACGACAATCTATTATTAACCGTGTGGTGATGGCGAAAAGAGTATAAATGTCACTACCTCAGTCCAACTTTTTCCGTCGTGGGGGTCGTAAGAGGAGACCGAGGGAACTCTCCAGATCACGGGCAACAGAGCTCTCTGTGAGTTAGACCACAACACTATCGTGATCGCCAACCCGCTTGCCAAACGTGGCGATTATTGGCATTGACCCCTAATGATCCTGGAAATCATTGGGGAGGCCTTCGTCCAGCAGTGGACGTCATGTGAATGATGATGTCGACAAATATTGTTTTAAGCCAAGCATAGTTGATTGAATATGAAATTGCAGTAACAGTCGTGTTAAGGCCATGGTGAACTATCAATATCAATTATGGTGTTCTAAGCCGCGCCTGTTCTATTAAATATGATGAAGATATCCCCGATTAAGCCAGTCACGAAATGTTCATGCACCTCCCTGTTAGAATAGAAACACCTAGAACGTTTACAGAACTAAACACTGCACACTGTGCTAAAATCGAAAACCACTACTAGGTATACATTTTAATTATTATTTTACAGAAAAAAAACCGAATTCCCTCGATTTATCGAGTTTGCCATCATCAAACCCCGATTTTCTTATCAAAGGATTATCTTGGAAATGTCGTCTTTCAAAAAAAAAATCCCCAAAATAGCTTCATAGACGACGAAGTTATCCGCGAACAAAAGCATACGGCAAGTAGGTATACGGTAGAAAGATATTTTTAAGTCGCTCGGTAAATAGAACAAGGTTCTTTTGATAGGTGGTTAAAAAGTTCAGAGCAAACTGAGTCCTGTGTCTCAATAATAACTCTCCATATCCTTATACAAGCATAAACAGTCCATTTATGATAGGGAGAAATACAACAAGTGTTTACGAAGGAGTCCTTTTGAATATTCAAATTGTAGCATTGTAATGGGGAATTTTCTAGCCCTTATTCCTTCCTGTTATGGTTTCAGCTGAGTTTGAATCTTTGTTTCTTTTTATAAGAAACTAAAACTAAAAATCAGGTACCTAAGTGATTCTCGAAGCTTAGCCCTTTCTTAAAGATTTTGAACTAGACAGTAAAATATAAAAGTCTAATGATATAAAGGCAAGCTGTATTGAAGAACAGGAACATTTTGATTTTGGTATTTTTTATGCCGTACATGAAAAATACTAAATTGGAAAATATTGCCACAATACATGGAAAATGTATTGTGTGATATTGGCTTAAGGGAAAAAATCATTTGATCGGGATCACGTAGCGGGAACGTGATCCTGAGCATTTTTCCAAAATTCCTCATTAACTTTGTCACGTTCGTACACATGTCAAGTAGAAGAGACGATATGATACACCACACCGTATCGTCTTGTGACATAAACCTTGCTCGCCTGTGATACCACTGCTAGTTCACAACACCGAAGAATATTTGAATTATTTATTTAATAATTCGATGTGATTTCAGTAATCATTCACAATAAAAAAGCCTTTTGTTAAACATGAGTCATAAAAGTTATATATTTCTCTCCCTTAAATAAATTCTATAACTGCAATTGCGCGTGTTATAAAGGTTAATAACGACCGTTACGACAACACACAGAACCTTTGGATACACGAAGCCTGAAGCTGTCCATACGTAACTGTTTCCTGACAGTGTTTAGATGGATAAAATTATAAGGATAAGGACATGGGTGGCCAGTCCATCGCCTATAAGGCCTGTCGTAATCCGGAAATCCATTAAGTATTTTTACGTCATGAATTTTATCGAAAAATATATATCTGGCATTATTTTTACTCCCCAGAGCAGCACTGAAAAATAAATATTATATTTATTGGGGTTGTATGACGGTCGAGCAATTCTGATCCCTAGTGTCCTTATAAATAGCTAAAGGTGTGTAATTACACGTGTCAACCCACTTGTGAAAGCCGTAAATTTCAGATTATCAAACACATTCAACACAAATAAATAAAATATGCTTTCCTTGAATAAATAAAATTTCAAACGTCGCGCTCGGTTTACCATCAAATGATCGCAGAAACAAGTTCATGGTATGAATGGTAAGTACTATCTTTTCATTCATCTCTTTGTAGGGTACCCCATGAATATTTAAGCCTTACTTCCTTACTAATAATACAAGTATAAATGCGAATGTATTTTGCCTATCCGTCTATGGCGCTTTAACGCCAAAAAAATTGTATTAAATAAATACCTTGAGAAAAGAATTGGCTGTGTATATTTCCTCAGTAGCCTTGAAATTCAGTACAAGCATGTACCTACTTATACTCATGGCTTTAACTAATTTAGATGTAATCCAGAAGGTTTTTTTTCCAAATTGATGTCCTAAAAGTAGGTGGTATGAAAAGTACTCGAAACCGGACGTTATCATGAAATATTATTGTGTTTCACCTGAGCAATCTGATCAAATCTTCCGAACAGTTCGTTGAGTGTCTTCACGAGGTCGGACGCGCTCAGTTTCTCCGACAGTGGGGTGAAGTTGACAATGTCCGCGTACAGGATGCTGACGTTGTTGTGTCGCTGCACGTGCATCTCGTGGAAACGTGTCTGCTTCGACGTGTCGGCGCATGCGTCCGCCATCTTGAGCATTATGGAACGCTTCACCTGTGATAACAAGAAAAGTTTGTTTAGGTTGATGTGCCCTAAGATAAATATTTGTAAACCAAACTATATAAAGTATTGATAACTTTTGGCAAATTATTACTGAATTTTCCATTCGACGACCGGTACGGACTCAGGACGTCGTACCGGTCAGGGCACCTGTCTCTAGGGCGACGGTCGCTGGTCCGATTCCCGCTGCCGACATAATGCTTTAGCTGAGGCATTTGTTGCGTGCGTCTGGGTGTTTTATATATCTACTAGCTGTACCGCGCGGTGTTATTCGCGTTGTTTTTCGTTCCTTCCTCAAGTAGCTTTTATTCGTTGCAAATATCCATCCATACAATTCTTTCCTCTTCATAATATTATAACAAATAATGCATTAATTTCGACCAAATTTGATTACCATAAAAACAGTTCTAGTGAGTTAATCTTATAGGATAGACATATACTATCGTGGACATTTTTTTATATGATTTCAAGAGGAATAATTCTTTCATACATATTTTTTTGGTATATTCAACCGTTTTCGCAGCGCAGACAACGGAGGATGAATAATTTCCCCCCTTATTTTCACATTTTCCATTATTTCTTCGCTTCTAATAGTTGCAGCGTGATGTTATATAACCTAAAGCCCTCCTCGATAAATGGTCTATTTAACACAAAAATATTTTTTCAATTCGAACTAATAGTTCCTGAGATTAGTGCGTTCTAACAAACAAACTCTTCAGCTTTATAATATTAGTATCTATTTAAAGGTATTTATGTAAGTACAGTCTCTGGCACGCATAGGGTAACCTAGATTAGGATCAGATGAACATGTGTAAAAGTACCGGGCAATGGGCAAATATTTGACAACCAACTGACAGCTTAAAATAGTTTCTTTTATTGTTGTGAGATGCCGCTAATATCGCCCGATTGTTTCATAATGGTTATCTAAATAAAATTATGTCTTGTCAATTTTAATTAAAATACGCTTTTACTTACTTATTTTTGAAAAGTGACACTGATTATAAAGATTTTAATAAAACAAATCGAAGTTGTCTGGCTTGTTCTCATAGAACAGAATAAATTTATTTTTTATTTACTGCTAGTAGTAGTAGGCGAAAGCCGTGGACCCGTAGAGCCATACGCTTTAAAACAAAAACACACCCCTGGCTATTCTAATGCTATCTACTGGTAGATTTTGGAACTAATACTCAATAATTCCCCATCGGTTTCGAACTCAAAGGAGAAAGGTTAATTTATTCTCTCTAGTGCTTAGTCGAGTCAGTTTTTAGACCCCATTAAGTCACTACGACGATTATGATATGATGATATCATCGTGGCTAATGGACGCTTGATAAGGATTAAACAGTTGTAGCCTACGCTAAAAATGTGACTATCACACTTGTGAATTCCATCTTTCCCAACACGTAATGAGTTTCGTCTAAAGAAACAACATGAACCAGGCCAGAATAAACGATACAAATTAGAAAATGTTGATATTTGGTTAGTGTGACAGGGTTATTCCCAAGATATTTTATTACACTTTTAGACTTTCAAAAAACTGACCGATGTAAATGGGTTATCCTATATTATATTTGACAGGACGTTAAGGTGATACGAAACAATCACTCAAAAACTTAAATGATGTTTCAATATTCATAACTTACTAGTGAACTCGACAGACGTTGTCTGGTGCTTAACTATTAATATGAATATAAAATTAGTATAACCTCCAGGGTGGCCTGTGCCCAACAGTGGATGTCACGAAATATAAACTATCCTATCTCTTAAATTGGTCGAGATTACTTGCCTGGGTGAAGAGTTCATTGGGAACAAACATGACACTGGATTTTTATATATTAAGATTTTTACGCGGAGTAAAACATCTTACGACAGGTAAATGGAATTTAATGTGAAGACCCAAAAACTCTGTAACAAGGTATATCCCCGTTACAAGTCAGGGATCCGACCAACTGGACCGCAGACGCTCTTAAAAAATCTGGTATCATTCACATTTAATGCAGACGGCAATCGATTGTAAGTTATACCAAGCTTTGGATTAGCCTAGATTTTATAACACAAATATCTTAAGCAATCCAATAATTTGCACGTTTAATACATATAACAATAAAACTCCGCCAATGTTTGTTCAATTGAATCTCGAAATAAGAATTGTGTGGAAGCATGTCTAGACTCTTGCATCAGGCGTCGGCTCCTACATTTTGTAACTCAAATAATTGCGTTTATTATAAAGGAAAACGAAATCGGATTTTGTGCTATTTACTCTACAAAGACTTGCTTAGATCGACTCGCTTTTTTAGGCGAATATTTTTTTCACAAATTGAATATTGTGGTGTCGTAGAACAAAGCTAAGAACAGAATGTACGTGAATACCTTACGTAATGGGACATAGGAACTCGGTGCATGAAAAAAATAGCCCTTACTGTTTACTAAAATAATATAGTACATAAATAATTCCTGAACCGGCAAAAGCTTATTTCAATATAGTAAAGATATTTGTGTGCCCAGCCTAATATTTCGCGTTTTGGAATAAATACAGCTGACAGGCGTATGAAGAATAATAGATTAGAATAATAGATAGGCAGATTCTTAGACCTACTGAATATTTAAGTAGGTATATAAAAAGGCAAGGTCGAAAAAGGCAAGATTGGCTGTCCATGATGCTGAACTGGCATCTACCTTAATGTACGGGAGTGAAAGTTGGGTATGGCAGAAGAAGCATAAAAGTAAAGTCAATGCCGTAGAAATGCGGTCATTGCGGGACATGAAAGGCGTCACATTGAATGACAGGATAAGGAATAGTGTGATAAGAGAAAGTTGCGGTTTGAAAGAAGATGTAGTGACTAAGATTGAAAAAGGCATGCTTCGGTGGTTTGGGCATATGGAGAGAATGGATGAAAGTCGATTGACGAAAGAGATTCATATGGGTGATGTAATGGGCCGGGTGAGTAGAGGTCGCCCCAGAAGGACATATAAAGACCAGATTGGTGATGTCCTGACCGAAGGTGGCGGGAAAAGTACTCGAAACCGGAGGTCATGTATGAAAAGATGTATGAATGTAGATGAAGCGAAAGGGGTATGTCAGGACCGTGACAAATGGAGATCTGTAGTCTCTGCCTACCCCTCTGGGAGACAGGCGTGAAGTGTATGTATGTATATAAAATTGCATAAAAATCGGACAAGCCGTTTCGGATGAGTGGGTAATTTTTTGTATATGAGACGATTTATTTAGAATAATTAAAAATAAGGTACTTTATATACTGGCTGCCATTTTAACTGTCTACAAAGTATTTTTCATAATTACAGCTTCAAGAACTAACTGAAATCTCATCAATTCAAATTCTTAGTGATGAATTCCCGTGTCAGAATACGAGTATTCCATCAAAACCCCTTGTTTTCCAAATAATTGTCTCTTTTTACCGTATTTTTATTACCAAACACAGACGATTCTTAACCCCTTTGTACGTTTAATTAAATTTGTTAACCGACTTCAAAAAAGGAGGAGGTTCTCAATTCGACCGTATATATGCTTTTTTTTTTATTACTTACTACTTTAGACATACTATGTCATAGAAAATAATTGATCTTATAGATGCTTCTCTCTTACTGTAAATAGTTCAGAATGGATACACAAAGATGCATTAGCTCGCATAATAACTTAATAACTGTATTTTACGTCATAGAGCCCCATAAAAGCTTTTCGAAATGCCGTAGCTACTTGACTATCTTGACATTTAACAAGTTAAATGATGTTTCAATATTCATAACTTATTTTACGCGGAGTAAAACATCTTACGTCAGGTAAATGGAATTTAATGTGAAGATAAATAAAAATACACTTCATAACTTTTAATCCCAAATTGGGGTTGGCACAGGCACTTGCTAAAGCAAATGCCCACGGTTCACCTAGCGTATTTAACCCAACGTAAGCGCATCGCCGCGTAAGCGTTCACACAGGTTTCATCAAGGTGTTGTCCTTCACCGTATAAGCGTTGCGTACATAGGTTCTGAAAAAGAGTCCCATTGATACATGTCCAGTAGCCGGACTCGAACCCGCGACCTCTCGGTTACAAGTCTAGTATCCGACCAACTGAATGAATAATTATACTCTTTATTGCACACTGTACATTACAAAATGTAAAACTTACAATGGTAAGATTGCAAATGGCGACCTTATCGCTCAGAGCGATTTCTTCCATCCAGGTAACCTAATTAGTTTTTGTATTAGTGTGATATCTGCCTATCCCTATTTGGAATTAACCTTTATGTGGACACCCCACCCTTTGGCGTGATAACAATAAATAATATTTTCTTAATTTTTGTGTTCATGTAAGTCTTAACATGAAAATAGCCATTTATTTGGGCGGAATCCAAGCGGTTCTCAAGACTGCCTGAGCAACACATTTAGGTAGGTAATTATCTATATTATGTTAAAAATAGACAGCTTATCAACATTTCTTCATACATTTTGTATTAAGCTCTACGAGTTGATGTGTTATAGAACAAAATTTAAATGTTTCTCGCATACAGTCCCCAACTGTACGTAACGTGCCCAATGTCATGTTATGTCTAGACAAATTTGGTAAACCTAAGTGCGTGATATGTTGCAATCATAATATGACAGTAACATAAAAAATATGACGCAATCGTGCGTCCAAATAAAAATCTATACTGTTCGACGATATAACATTATTATGACCTGAAACTGTTTATAAAGCAAACATGTAGGTACTTTCGGAATGGGTTGGGTAGATATTAAAGGTTGGAAACATAATAGTGTGACAGTCTGTGTAATTGCGTGGGCATTTGCTTTAGCAAGTGCCTCTGCCCACCCCGCTTTGGGATTAAAAGGCGTGAAGTGTGTGTATGTCTGTGTAAATATATCTTTAAAAAATAATCTATAACTTTTATAATTATCCTAATTGTCGCTGGAAATTTGTAGAATGAAAAAGCTCATGTTCTTGTACGAGTTATTTTATATTTCCATGCTATTTTAGATCCTTCCGTTTTCTTATAAATAAACAATGTAGCAGTGTGGAGGTTTAATTTGTAACATTGAGTTCCTAGTATAGTGACTGACCCTAGAACAAAAATATACCAGTATCATTAATAAAATATATATTGCTATACGCTCTCAGTGGCGAAACTACGAATTTTTCGGAAGGTAAGCCTTTCTTAGGTACCAAATGTGAACTTACCTAGGTACCAAATGTGCGACGCATTATGAATCCGCCAATACGAGGAGTATAAAAGAGTATTTATTAAGATCAACCCTAAAAGGGTATTCGATTCGAATATAAGAACGATATTTTTACCCTTTTTTACCAAATTTAACTACGATTAGAAATTATGTATATGTAGGTAGGTACATAAAATATCTGTGATAAGAGAATTGAAATTGAAAATAAATTGTCAAAAAATATTTTTACTGGCCCAATAAACAACATCGAAGCAAGGAAAAACTTTCACTAGATTTCGATACAGGAAGGGAACCGTGTTTTTCACATTTTTATCGGAAATTGCACCTACTGACCTAATCGGTCGTCACTCTATCTGAAGTATGTTTTGAAGCCAATAGCCCAGATAATCTAAATAAATCTTAGATAATACATCGATGACAGCTGTGGAAACCATGTCAATAAGTTGTGTTGCGAAATTATCGATCTAAAAATACCTACAGTTTTGAAGCCCTCATAAGGTTCCGATTTCGTTGCATGGAAACCGATTATTTAGGTTAAGTAACCTTGGACACGGTCAATGATTGGATGGATAACCGTTGCTATGTTATGTTGCCCTGCGAAAAATTAAGTCGTAAGTCCCGGACAATTTTCTAGTCGTTTTTAAAGTATACTTGAAAACATGTAACAACTAAGATAAGTGATCCATCAGAGTTGATGACACCTTCTGTATGACTAAAATAATAATCAAGTTGTCATAGTGGCAAAAACAAATTACCCTTATGCCTTAATATTATGAATTACAGCTTTAGAGATCAGAAGCTCCATGGCCGCAGCCACTTAAGTAGATGTCATACCTACGCTGTTTATGTACAACAATACAAAAGCAGGTGTTAAGTCTTTGGTTCAGTAACCATGATATGCGCTAGCTTTTCGAAGGAGCTAAAGATAATATTCGGCAAGTACGCGAACGATTTAATTTTTTACGCACCGCAGTAGCGTTGTATCACATCAAACATTAATTTTACATTGACGTTATTAAGACCCATAACCCAAAACATCACGGAGTTAATAATTTGTTAACTGGTTCGTAAACATAACAATTAACGGATGTGTTCTCACTTTCTCCCTTTTGTCGACTGAGAACAAAAAGGACGATTAACTCGTTTTGTTTATAACGTCCATAGAAATGGGATTACCCAAATGAACCGGCGGAACACAACAGGCTCCGTTCAAAGAACAATACTAATGAGTGTAAACGAAATAATATTTATCGTGATTGATTACAGAACGCTAATCACATAATTAATACGTTTTAGTGTCGTTTTTGTATGCCCTTTGTTGTTTTTGTGCACCGTTCTGTTTGTTCGACTTTGTTATGTCTAATACGTCTACTTATATTTACTGTATAGTTCTACGACGGAGTTCACTATCTGGCAAATTGTATGAAATACTACAGAATTCTTAATACATTTATACCTACACACACAACACTCTTAGATGGGTAGTCGTAGGCAGTGATTACTATATATATAATTATATAGAATTAATAACATTTTGTAATACATTGTAAGTATTTATTCTGTTGAGTAAATAAGAAAATACATAAAATTATTTTATTTAAAAAATTATAACATAAAATTATTTATTTATTGTATCAAATACACCATCACTAAATAAAGTTGCCACCAAAATGCTACAAAGGTAAGGGTGTAAGTGATCACAAACCTCCATTTGTCACAACCCTCACATACCCCTTTTGATTCATCCATCACTCAAATTGTCACAACTCCGGTTTCCAATACTTTTAATACCACCTTCTGTCAGGACATCGCCATGGTATAGTCGTTGTATGTCCTTATGGGGCGACCTGTATTCGCCCGGCCCCTTACATCACTCACGTCGATCTCTTTCGTTAATCGACTTGCATCTATCCTCTACATACGCTCAAACCACCGAGGCATTTCCTTTTCTATCTTGGTAGTTGAAGAAAAAAAATACTTTTGGAAGAATTACGTACGAGGAAATTATTCAGCCCATGATATACTAAACAACTTTCCACAAGGAACCCTTTTTCCTAAATTAAAAAAAAAATATTTCCTCTTCATATAAAATGGCAATCAGCTGATCGGTAAGTTTGTACTAAAAGGTGAAAATTATTTCCCGTTTTTGACATAAGGTTCGTTATCTTGGGCTTAGTAATTTTCTCGAGTTTCGCTAACGTTTTTGATTTAACGTTGTAAAAGTAGCCGATCCTGGATCGGAGTAGGAAGAGGAACTTAAAGCTATCATATAAAAAAATCTGCTATTAATACTATCATTCCATAAAATGAACCTCATTATCCATGTTTGTTCTACAATAATACTTGTGAAAACGATCAACAAGTTGATAAACAAGTATTTCCAGTTTATCAGGAAACAGCAATTACGTTACTCACTTAAAATGAACGAGTACATTTTATGCTTCAGGAAAATGCAGCGCAAATACTCTATATAGCTAATTTTCCGCCATTAGACACGGTGCAATACGAAATTTCCACTTGAACCCAGACAGGGTCCTTACAAAAGCGTCGTCTACCTTAATAGCTATTGTAATTAAAATAAATTTAAAACCACTCCTCTATCTCTCACATAGTAAAGTTACAATCATTATATTATATCGAATTGATAAAAACAATACTTCTACAAAGTTTAGTAATGATAACGTTTATAAATTGTCCGCTAGATGGCACTGCTTTGTAACAAACATCTGTCAAAATTATCAGAACTGTTTGACACGTCGCTCTGTTTAAGTGATGGACAGATTTGGCATAACAACTGACAGTTCTAGAGATTGATTAATGATATATTAAGAAAAAAACAGTTTTGTCATTTCCGTCTACCTCACTACATGGTCCTGAGTTTATTTAAGTTCCCGAGGGAATTTTCGGAAAAAAATACGATTTTCTTAGGGTTCTAATCCGGGTTATAAATCAATCTCCCCGCAACTTTTGTCAAAATGTGTTCAGTACTTTGCCCTTAAAGACATCACATATCTCAGATTTCCCATAGGTGCTATAAGAAGCTTTCTCTAAAGTTTCTCCTTATCTTCCCGGTGTTCAAAAGGAGTTGTTAAAACTGAATCAAGAACGAAATATAAATATAATTTCCACCTCTCGTGGTAATTTTAGAAGTAATAAACGAGGGCACTAATTTGATTGAACATTTCATTAATTAATATTTTCACAGTAACACAATACGGTTAATAATAAAATAAGGACTAAAAATATATGGTTTTTTTATAACCGCGCATTCCCACGCACACCGTGGGATAAAATATTATAGTCTATTTTACTTCTGATACATATATGTGCACAAACAGGATAGTCGTTTAGGTAGTTTTTGCGTGAAAGCGTAACAAACAAACTAAGACACATTTACACTTTAAACCAATAAATCCCAAAACGAGATAAAGGCACTTAGACCCAAAAACATTCCCACGTTTCACCATGCATATTTAACCGAAAGTTATAGGGTTCACACACCTTGCGTTGCGTATATAGGCTCTGAAAAAGAATCCCATTGGTATACGTCCATAAGGAAAACCCACAACTACCACGTTAAATACTAGACCACATATATGTATAATATTAAGTAAGATGTCCATATTCAATCGACAAATCACTGCACGGTTAACTGATATATGTATATTAATTATAATGTGCTAAGAACACCGAATAGGGACACCTGTGTACTTTTTAAAAGCTTTTATTTTACAAGAACTCTGATATTTCAGAGCAGCAGTCGTATTTTTACTGTACTACTATCCCGCCACCTGAGGCCTAAAGTAATGCAATTTGTGTCTATGGTTCACATTTGCACGCAATATTCCAGTAAAGTAGAACATTGTGAACAAAATATCTTGGATAGAAAAAGTGTGTACGCTCATACGCTCACTAGGTGTCAAATTGTCTATCGTTATGTGTCATCAGCTTAGCTTTTAGTCGTAATTTATTTCTGAAAGTAAAATAAACAATGGGACACTTTACCAACTGTAATTAACCAGTGTAAGCTTTTCATCGTTGTAAGGTTTACACAGTGTTAATATAAATATAATTAAATAGAGTGGTTGACCAGATTCTTGGCGGACTGTATATCATAGGCTCTGAAAATGAGACTCTTTGGTATACGGCTTGTAGAATATCCAGACTAAAACCTACAACATTCCGTTCGTAAGATAGTCAAAGTCAAGAATCCGATAACTAGGATAAAACCACTGCTTATTTACCTGCTTCTGCTTGTCTCTTAATGGTATTATATGACTCATTAATATATTTGATTTTCAATGTCAGTACCGGAACTAAGTGCTCTAAGTAGGTACCTTTACTTATAAATATTGCTCTTTACAATTACTATCAAGACAGCAAATAGCCATACACTTCTGTTATTTTTAAATAATTTAATGGTTGTAAAGTTATTCGCTAATAAAACCAGTAACGTATGTTACTACAGTATCGCCATTACTATTCGTATTTCTGTTACAATGTTGAATAACGCTAGAACTAGATCATTAAGTGAAATACTGGTTATATTGTTTTTTAATTACGTTATTAATTATCCAAAGAGGGCCAAACCTATATGCCTTAACCTAGGGTATGTATAAAACAGAACTCTCACCGTGGCTTCACTCGTGGCTACACTGGTGAGCAAAAATTCCAGGTTATACATATTTTTTGTACCATCTAACACATCTAAATATCTCGCAAAGGAGAGCTAGCTGAACTACTGTTTTTTAAAGATAGTAAAATAGCGAAAATGAAAGTCATAAAGTTGTTGTCTTGTATTCAGTGTTCACTACTTTCAGAGACATAATATAATATATTGAAGCTTTATATTATATGACCCGGAATATGTGCTCACGAGTGTGTTTAATTTTCCTATAAAACTTTTGTACATACCTTTCTATTGGCCTATTATTAGTCAGAGCTTTTTAAATGTATTCAATGGGAAATTTTCAGGGTTCTTGAAATGGAATATGTTCATTTTGCATCGTTATAAGTGTTACATGCAGATATACAGTGGTATAACACAAAGCTTGATGAATGTAATTGTTGATTTAAAACATAAAAGTTAAGTCCTTGTTTCTCTTAGTTATGACAGATGGCGTCAGCTGTATTAGGGAGCATAAATATCAACGAAATTACCAACTTCAAGCAGTCAGTGTTCAAGGTGACAGTTATTTTTTTATTGTTGCAAAAGTGTCTGAAGTTTAAATAACATATTATACTATATCCAAAATAATAAAAAGACATACTAAAATATAACTGACAGAAGTCATCCTGGACACCTACTAGCGACATATTATTATAGATATGAAAAGTTCGTAATTTCATTGACATTAATCTCCCTTAATACAGCTGGCGCCATCTTTAATAACTAAGAGAAATAAGCCTGAAATTCCCTATTGTTTCGTCTATTATGAGGTAACACAGAACGCAATTTACAGTAAATATTACAGTAGGAAATTGGTGGAAGAGAAATAAAAAATCTAGGTCGAAGATAATGACAATGATCTCTAACGTAACAGGCCAGCTTTTAAGCAGTACCTACCATATAGTAATTAATAGACATGGAAACCAGGTGGACAATTCCACCCTATAAACAGTAGAAGGTACATTAAGAATGTATGCACCTATGTAGTTCTTTAAACCTGAATTACGTTTCTTCCGCGGTCATTGTGAAATTACATGTAATCTAATAGACGAGTGGCAAATCGTAGTAAGTTAAATGTCACTTATGTGATTAGATTATATACTACGACAGAGCCGCCAAGGACATTTCCGGGGCTATTATTATTGATTCACCAAGTTTTATGGTTCAAGAAATGCTCATATAAAGTTATGAAGCAACTTTTGTTTCGCTCGTACGTAGCGTGTACGTACAAACATACATAAACTCGCGTGTTTTATTCCAAATAGGGTTACAGAACCTTTGAAAATATAATGGCTCCTAAATCACTAGATAATTTTATCCTGAATAATTTTAAACGGGAAAAGGACTTTACACAAGTGCCAGTGTTAAGGTATATGTGTGAATAACTCAAATCACTTGGATCAAATAGCAGGTCGTTCAATTGTGTATTCTTACGGGAGATCTAGCAGTAATCGATATGATGCCACGGTATTTACTTCATCGATTTAAAAAATTACAGGTATTGTTCGCAGCCAAACTGAGGCGCAGCGTTAATAAAAATATCACATTCACTGGAAACTTTAGCAAATCTTCATTGGTTTTCAGCAATTAGAAAAGACTCTACATAAATAAATATGAAAACTTAGAATTCAATGTTTGGCATTTTGATGTGAACTGAAGTCTGGGTTAGGAGAGATGGAGCACAAAATGACATATCCATCTTCTATTAACTTGACAAAGACCGTAAAATACGAGTGAATTTCATAAAAAGCATGTATGACAGTGATTTATCTCTTTACGTTTCTTTAAGTGTGCTTGCAATGGCATTAGCGCATTCTTCATTTCGCGAATTCGCATTACATTCCTTAAATAAAAAACAAGTAGACCATGAATTCGTAAAAAAATATTATTAAAACATCAATATTTTTTTATACCAACTTATCTACTTTTCTCGGCTTTACTGAGAATTTCCAACGAGGCATTTATTAGCTTATTTCGACTTTTACAAGCGGACAGGCGTACATAAGTACTTGCCGAAAGAGAGGGGTCTAACTTTGTTCAGACAGTTCCTTTCGTTCGGTCAACAAACTTTGCTTTGCTCTTATTAAAGGTTCGCGTAACGTCACAAAGCGTGTTTCTTTATTTTTTTTCTCTTTAAGCTCTTGTAAGATTAATTTCAGCCAGAGAACTTTTGCAAGTACTACCTACTTAAATCTCAGAATTGAATATCTGATGTATAGTTATTTTATTCTTCTGAACTACTGCAATGTGCAAAGGTGGCTCTACCTGTATTTATAAAAACTTTTTTTGTACATAACCTTCCGAATACAATTTTTTTTAGTTTTATGTCTTTCTTAGTTATTTAATTATTTCGAAAGATTATTTTTTTCATTTTGGTTTACAATAAAACAATGATTTTGACACTAGTTAACGTATCAAGATATGGATGACACGGAAATTTTAAATTAAATTTGTCATTCAATGTACTTTCTATTCCTAATCCCAAAGAGGAGTAAACAAAGTCACTTGTTTCGCTATTGTCGAAGGCGGGAATCGTACCCACGAATGTTGTCTCGATGCAGAAGCCCTGACCACTAGTCCATCTTGGTATCTACCTATATGGTTATTACAAGCACACACAATCCTCAGCAATTGTGATTTGATCCGCGTTTGTTTAGTTTAAATATTATCGCTAGGAACACACCATTGTATGCACTTGCATATTATTAACTCAGTTAAGTACATTTTTATTGAGATGTAAAAGGAAAAAACAGGAAAATAACAATAATCGGTTACTACAGTGCAAACATTGCCGTATAAAACCGGCTTAAAACATATAAAATAATAAAAATAATTAATAACGCGGAAGTGTTAAAACCTAAACCTATATTTGTCTGCTCTACATTTTTGTTTGACTTCCCAACCAACGTAGCATATTATCGCAAACTAGTTACGTCCCTAATGTGAGAGAGATAGGGAGGGGTTTCCACAGAAAAAAAAACGTTATGAATCACACACTACACTACTGACATGCTTGACTCACACTTTCGTTCGCTTAAGTTACTCAGCTCAGAAGGTATCGAGGTCTCGGCGCGCGCGCACGTCACCACGGCACCTCTACCGGTGCATCGCAAACGAAACCATAATACTGATCTAAACTAAAGTACTTGATACAGTGATTGATAATCATTTAATATTATACTTATTTAGTGACGCGGTGGGTGTGTTTGTGATGATAACAGGTTCATTGTGCCACATAAAATACAATTGTTTTAAGTGTACATTGTTTATTTGTGTTTCTGTCTTTGTGTGACCGGCGACGCTGAGCAGTCGATCCTTGTGGGAAAAATGTTTCCCAGATTTCAAGGACTTGTAAGTACTCATTTATACCTATCTCTTTGTTTACTTTGTATACACTGCATGTCCAATTGCCGATGTATTGAAGGGAAATGGCTGTCACACACGCGACGACCGGCAAAAGTGAATTTATTAAGTATGCATGATACAAGTAGCTAAGGGTCTTTTTGGCAAAACCGATGTAACTGACAGAAAAGCCCAGCCACGACCTCTTTAAACAACTTAACCTGTAAATCCCATAACTCGTACATCCCTTGATGAAACATTTGCTTCAGGAATGGCTAGACTAGACAGTTAAAAAAGTTTAGAGATGGTATCTATCCAGTGTATATAGAAATATATAGAAAAAGGCAAAAAAATATATAAAAACGGAATTCCACATGCAAAACCGAATTCATTAGCTTTGAACTCTATCACGAATTAATAAGGTTCATATTCTTGCTAGGTACCTAGACGCATTTGCATATGACATTTAAATTAAATAAAACCACATATATTCCGGTTCATGCTTACGAAGTATAGTCAGTTTTGTGTACAGTCAGTTGTAGAGCAGCACAATTCATGACCAGAAAATCACCATGCAAGGATATGTTGAACGATTGATTTTTTTTAAGTTACCATATTGATTACATCCGTACCATATTGATCTTAGGGTCCGAAAATTTAACCGAATTTCACAAATAAACACCACACAGTAGACACAATATGATAACCATGAAGAGTTTAGGGTGTTTATAAAGCGAACTTATACTTTGATTCTTCAGACTCTGATCTTGCTTAAGGTCTGTCAAAATGCATACTTTTCTAAGAAACATTATGACAAAATAAAGTCAAAACTCGCAAATGAATTTCATTTTAAACCACTGCAGTCAGTTATTTGCTTTTAAAAGAATTCGCACGCATTTTAATATCCTTGCTAAATATACCTACGCAAAATAACAGATGCTCGACTTAGTTCGCAAGCATAGAATCATTATCATCGGCGACCTGGATACACAGTTATTTACTAACCCACATATTTTAGATACCTATATCTATTGGGTTCATTGTATACCTAGTTACATAGATAACAACACATAATGTCAGTGCCCAAAAAAATGCACACAAAGAAAAAAATGTAATCAGTTAATTATGTAGAGACCTCCACCGAGTTCCTCTTAGAGCAAAAGCTATTGTTTTTTTAGTGAACAACGTGTAGTTAGTTTTTAAAATTGTCAGTAATAAAAAAAAATTAAATACATATCTGCTAAAATGTATTTGCAAAAGATAAAAAAGTAAATATTGTCTCTACTTTCCTGTAAAAATAATGTTCATCATTTCTTTTATAGATAAGAAAATGTAATAAAACTATAATCCTTTTACACACAAAACAAAGACGCTTCCTGATCCTGTACCTGAATTGCAACTTTCATGAAAAACAAAAATACTAAAGATATGTATGCGTCTTTTCCGCTCCAGTTAACGGTTCAATGGAATTCATTTTGCGATATCGTTTTGTGTTTATACACTTTACCGGTTTGCCGTATGAATGTCGCTACCTCATGTTGTGATAACTTTTTTATGCAGAAACCGGGCGAAATTGCGAGAGTACTAGGTATTTCTTCATATTGGGCCATGCGTGTTTTGCAAATTTACATCAAATCGTTTATGATGTGCGTATTGCAGCATTGAATATTGTTTTTATTTCAGGAGTTGCTTAAGAATGTTGTCCTGTCTGACACGGGAATTTAAAATGAAAAAAGACCATTTAAATTATAAGCAAAGTATTCCGATTCGCGGCTTCTTCGCAAGAGTAAAACTTTCCGGCAATGTACTCATAAACTCCACGCTTAATATCCGTTTGTCAGGATAAAAGTGGCCCAAGTGTTATAATAATAACCTAGGATTCCATCTACTTTACGTGGTTAGGGATAAAATCGCACGTGCCTGTGTGGCGAAATAGCTTCTTATTAGCGACTTCACGAAGTCGATCATCTCTCTTTTGATTGTTTGGCAACTACTAATGTATAGAGCATATTCACTTATTTAGTAATGATAGTATATTTCTTTTACGTATGTATCTCTGTGCATTTCACACAGTTACATACATACATACACTTCACGCCTGTCTCCCAGAGGGGTAGGCAGAGACTACAGATCTCCATTTGTCAAGGTCCTGACATACCCCTTTCGCTTCATCTACATTCATACATCTTTTCATACGTGACCTCCGAGCTCCGGTTCGTTCACACAGTTAGGTACCAAATCTCAATGTTCGGGTACAAAAAAAGTGCAATTAGATTTTAAGTAAGTATAACCACATCTGTGTCTCACTTACTTAAAATCGCGCAACACAAATCTAGAACATCAATAAAGCATTATGTCGGACGCAAGAGTCTCACATTCACCTAGAAACTTTTGTCGAACAAGTAACCTGACTCGACAAAAACATGACCTTTTTATTCTAAATTAACATTTCTCTTGCGTAAAAAACCAAAGGTCTGTAGGGCAATTCGCGTATTAAGTTGATATCAGACTCACTGTTTAAAATCACAATATTATATTGATAATCGGTGATTTATGGAAGCGATCCGAAGACGAGAATTGGCTGACTGGGCTGTTTCACAATAGAAGAGCCATAACGTTTTATGGTCAAATAAGATTTATGTTTTACGAGTTCCTATGGATGACACGTATTATCTTCGCCGAAGGAAAACATCGTGTGGAAACCCGCATGCAACCAGCAACTGACACAAGTTGTGCAAAAACAAAGAGTTAAATAAGTGTACTGTCGACATTTGTTTAGTAAATACCTTCTGCTTACTACAATTTGAGATTGAATGAGAGAGATGTTAGCAGAATTTGGAACTCATGTGCAATGAATTATTACAATATACTTTACGTCGTTTTAATGAAAATATAATGACCAAGACTGAAAGGGCTTGTTTCGGTGATTTGGGCATATGGAGAGGATGGATGAAAGTCGGTTATCATTAGAGGTTTATATGGGTGATATAAGGGGCTAGGTGAGTAGAGGTCACCTAAGAAGGAGACTCGAAACCGGAGATCATGTATAAAAAGATGTATAATGTAGATGAAGCGATAGGGGTAAGTCAGGACCGTGACAAATGGAGATCTGTAATCTCTGCCTATCCGTCTTGGAGAGAGGCTGAAGTGTATGTATGTGTACTTTACATAACTACCTCTATATATCCTACTAGCTGTGCTCCACGGCGTCAACTCGTGGTAATATTGGGATGAAATGTGTATTTCTCTGTGCCTTAAAAACGATAGTCAAATCAAAACTCAGTAGTTTTTTTTTTTTCGACTTTCATTAGTTTTCTTTTCTCATATTATCAAAAATCTGTTGCCTTTTTAGGCGAAAGTAGGATTATAAGTAATATATATTGTGTACATTGAGTATATAACACGTTTCACCACCACCTCCTCTTTGTTATTATAATACTTCCGACAACAAATTCCAAATGCCCATAATGGGCACTAATTATCATTCTAAAAAGGCATACATCCTTAAGCACTAGATAAGTACTAGATTATAGGAAATTCTACTTAAACTAATTGTTCCTTTTACGACTGCTAACGTTAATGAATGAAATGTCACTTATCTTTCTTTTGTTCTCTTTATTTACGCAGCAAAATAACTGTACCTATATATGAATCGACCACTAACACCGGCTTTGTTTCTTAACGATTTCGACTTTCTATTGTACTACGTGCAGTGGGTGATTAAGTAAGTAGATAAGTAGGTACGTGGCATAGATTTGGATGCCTTAACCTAGAATCTTATTAACACTAGCATTGGTATCATAATATAAATATTAGTCACGCGTATTATTCCGTGGGTTGGGCAGAGATAGTTATTTTTTAACTAAGCCCACTCGTGCCCTAATACATAATCGTTAGCAGAAGAGGGGTTTTTAATTTCGTAAAAGCAATCGTTTGATCACCATCCTACATGGTGTCAGGCAGCGATGTGGTCCACGTTAGAGCACATCTATTGACTTAAGACATTTAGACGACTCTATATACTGCGTAAGAAACACGTCATATTTCCGTATGAAATGAAAATAAGTACGATTTTTTAAGTCGGGAAGCGCTTTTAGCCAAGTTCTTTGGACCTGGACAGCCGTGATAAACACTACAGAAGAAGATACTTTATAGGTTCTGTGTAATAGGTCAACTGTAGACCCATTAGTAATATTATTTTGAGAAAGGACTGAAGGAAGAAATTTATTTTATACTTTTGAAAAACAGAGGAAAAAAAATAAACAGGAAAATAATATAAAAACCTAAACCATTCTTTATTGAAAATTATATACTTTACTACTGTGAACAATTATTCCTAATAGGTAAATAAACTATTATTTACACTTCTAATGTGAGACATAGCAAATTAAATGGTGATTGTTCTTATAAGTTATACGGCCACTGTTTGATCTGTCGTTTGGTTACTGTGCTGAAGTGAGAAGTGGTAATCAACGTGCTCTTCAATCAAGAAGGTATCCCTTCAGTTTACACCGACATGAGAAAACCTATAGGTATGGGGTGTTACTGAAATGTCTCAGGAACAGGCAGCGGATCTAGCGCAACGTGTCGTTGGACGCTCATAAGTACATTAGTCATCACTTTAACCCTTAATTACTTCAAGTTAAGATTGTATGGACACCCGACGCGTCACTCGTCTCTAAAAGACGCCTAACAGCGGATCATTTTACCAACAAAACACCAATAAGAATCACTAGCTGACCCGGCAAACGTTGTTTTGCCAATATGTAGTATTCAGTGTTTAGGGGAACACTAGCAGGGGCTAACTATTACACATATAAATATTGAATACGTGTAAACCTTGAAATTACTCTATCTACTAAAGAAAACAGCATCAAACTCCATTTTAAATATCTAATCATACATAGAAATTTTGTGTATTAACTATTTTTATTTTTTACCGGGAATATCGGCGGGAATTATTCTATTGGCGCCCATATACCCGATCTCTACAGCAGCTATGTTCTCCTTGGTCCTTTCCGCTATATTGCATTTTGCTTGACCAATATAAAAATGAGTAAAATAATAAAGGTAAGCGCGAGCCTATCTTTGATGATATTTGCGCCTATATCTGGAAAAAAAATCGACTTATAATGTCCGCGCGCAATTCATAAAAAAATATACTACGTATGTACTGATTTAAACTAACGACGCACAAAAGCTAGATTTCATATCCATCTTTAAGCGTGTTGGGAAACAAGCCACATATATATTGTGTCGTTGTTGTTGACAGTTACAGATAATTAATATAATGTATATGTAATGTTATAAAACCGGTCCGCCTTGGATTCTACGACACGCAACCGGTGGCGATCATCGGTGTGCGTGATCAGAACAACGTTTACTCCACTAGAAGACAAACATGGAATCTTTATTTCGTAAAATATTTTAGGTGTATAGGTACAAACAGTAGGTAAAGATTATCTGACCTCTCTTTGACATTTTACGCAGAAAATTTAAATTACAATCGTTACGGAATTGTTACACCTTAATAAGTATTTTAATAAAATTGAGTTATCTTAGCATGTAAAGTCGCATTTTCCCTGGACAACTAGTATAGTATAAAACAAAGTTGCCTCCCGCTGTCTGTCCCTGTGTATGCTTAGATCTTTTAAACTACGCAACGGCTACGGTCTTTCTAATATACAAAGTGATTCGAGAGGAAGGTTTATATGTATAAAACATGCATAATGTAGTAGAGAAATACGTGTAGTACATTGTACTCGAGCGAAGCCGGAACGATTCGCTAGTACAAAATAAATGAAAATTTCAACGCAAGGCAAAAATAATTGATTCGTTCACCAACTGCTACTGTCGTGTGACATGTTTGTGAGAAGATCACAATAGAGTAATAATTAATTCAGTACGTACAGTGTGGAAACACAATAAAAAATGAAAAGACCAATTTTAAAAGTAACTATTATAAATAGCCTGTAGACACATAATTATGCATAAAAACAATGGTTGAGTTAAGAAATCAATAATTTTATAATTACTGCTGTAGACAAGGTGAGTTTTACGAGTTATTCTGAGCCGGAAACATAAGGAAAGGTTTGGAATCACTGGGCTCGAATTACTATTGCCATAGTAAAGCGATGTAAATAAAAGGCTGCACAATAAAGCATAGATAATGTTGATACAAGCACAACAAACATTGCTTAAGCTTGCTCAACGTGTCAACGGCATGCAGTTTTACCTGCAAGCTTATTGTCCTTTGTCTTACGCAAGTTCAATGTCACAACAGTGTGCTTAACACGTAGAAGAGTCGAGCTCTTCTTTCTCTCTCATTCTGTGCAAAATTTTGCAAGAAGTTTATAAAAATACTAGAGCATGAAAGCTATTTATTGAGGGACATTTCACTGTAACTAGAGTCCGTTTATTTGATTTTAAACTTGAATTTTGCTGAATTTTGTATCAATGTTACTTTATTATTTATCGATCAGGAGATAGATTAAATTTCGTTTCCAAATTGGCAAAATTATTTTCCATTTTCCCGCAGAGCTTTGTTGTAATACAAATTATGTACGTGACGCTTTTTTTATTTGGAAAACTAGAAATCCTCGGGAAGTCAACTAATTATTTATACTTGTAGGACTATTAAAGTGTTATGCCTCTTTCAGGCACTTAACGAGCCGCTAAATAATTATGTGAACTGTATGAGAAAATGACTTATCTTGAATAATGAATAACTTAAATAAATGCTTTAAAGAAAACAATGAGAAAATTCGCCAGCAAGGCTTCAAACTTAGGTACCTATTTTGTCCGCTCAGAAAATGCACAGAAAGTTGAATGCACTACCCAGGCTCGCAATGCATTTTACGGATACAGCCAATAACATTGTTACTATAATGCGTCTCTTTCGCACGCACTGTGAACGAGTAAGCCGCAATGAGTCGGTCATAAATGAGCGCCAGATGTTTCCGCTAGCAAAACCTTTCCAGTATGTTTGCTTTTATCGTGTACGAATGATAAATTTATTTTCAATTCCTTATCCATATGCTTTAGGAGATTGATAACTCAAACGTTTAAATCGTAAATAGAGAAGAATACAGTACGGAAATAGCATTTCTCGTATTTTGCAGAAAGTACTACGTAAATAAAGTACCTTAAAGATCCGCGAAATGGACTGGCCAATGTTATTAACATTGGTCGTTACCATCCTATAACAATCTTGCTAAGGTAAACTACAGGTCGACAGGGATATCTTGGACTGTAAACGCTAAATATTAATTGTGATTTTTTGTTACTCCTGAATGAATTACTTTTATCTCTTCCTTGGTTTGTTTTATTTGATATATCTGTTGATATTGTCACAATATGGAGCATCATCAATACATAGTATAAAATAAAGTCAAAGTCGCTGTCTATGTCCCTATGTATGGATCTTTAAAGTAACGCAACGGATTTTAATGCGGGTTTCTTTAGTAGATAGAGTGATTACTGAGGAAGGATTATTTTATGCAAAATAGCAGAGCACTTATTGGCAAAAACGTTTGCCATAAAAATACTCCATTCCACTACGGAATTGTCGATGTGAGTTTGTTAGCTATTATTTCCGTAAGAAAATTCGCGATTATAGAGGTAATTTGGTCGGTCATTTGCCTTGTTTGATCAGCGCATCAAAATGTATACGGTTGTCAAACAATAGGGTAAAGATGCCTATTATGAGATACCATTTCCATTTTTGGGTATAAAAAAAAA